>JAAQRG010272292.1:0-12780 GCA_011634625.1 Babylonia areolata | reverse complement strand
TACTGTTACTACTACTACAACTGCTGTTACTGTTGCCACTATCACAACTGCTGTTACTGTTGCCACTACTACACCTGCTGTTACTGTTGCCACTACTACAACTGCTGTTACTGTTACTACTACTACAACTGCTGTTACTGTTGCCACTATCACAACTGCTGTTACTGTTGCCACTACTACACCTGCTGTTACTGTTGCCACTACTACAACTGCTGTTACTGTTACTACTACTACAACTGCTGTTACTGTTGCCACTATCACAACTGCTGTTACTGTTGCCACTACTACACCTGCTGTTACTGTTGCCACTACTACAACTGCTGTTACTGTTACTACTACTACAACTGCTGTTACTGTTGCCACTATCACAACTGCTGTTACTGTTGCCACTACTACACCTGCTGTTACTGTTGCCACTACTACAACTGCTGTTACTGTTACTACTACTACAACTGCTGTTACTGTTGCCACTATCACAACTGCTGTTACTGTTGCCACTACTACACCTGCTGTTACTGTTGCCACTACTACAACTGCTGTTACTGTTACTACTACTACAACTGCTGTTACTGTTGCCACTATCACAACTGCTGTTACTGTTGCCACTACTACACCTGCTGTTACTGTTGCCACTACTACAACTGCTGTTACTGTTACTACTACTACAACTGCTGTTACTGTTGCCACTATCACAACTGCTGTTACTGTTGCCACTACTACAACTGCTGTTACTGTTGCCACTACCACAACTGCTGTTACTGTTGCCACTACTACAACTGCTGTTACTGTTGCCACTACTACAACTGCTGTTACTGTTGCCACTACCACAACTGCTGTTACTGTTGCCACAACTACAACTGCTGTTACTGTTGCCACTACTACAACTGCTGTTACTGTTGCCACTACTACAACTGCTACTACTTCTGCTAGTGCTGTAGAGTGGTTTCTTGATGATGTAACACATGTCCCTCCTATGATTGGTCATGCACATGTAGGTTTGTGCATGTTGCATGTGTGTGTGTGCGTGTGTGTGTGTGCTCTTTCTTTAACTTATCGTCTTTTCACTTTAAGTGATATTAGACCTGTCATGTGTGTGTAAGTTTGTGTGTAGGTGATAAGAATGTGGTGAGGATGGTACTGAAAGGAGGATATGCAGAGCAATGATAAACTAGAACAACAGAAGTGTGTGTGTGTGTGTGTGTGTGTGTGTGTGTGTGTGTGTGTGTGTGTGTGTGTGTGTGTGTGTGTGTGTGTGTGTGTGTGTGAGAGACAAGATCTGTTTACCCATGGTGATTTGCTGTATTTCTGACTCATTTCTAGAAGCAAAGTGAGTCTGTGCATGTTGAGTGTGTGCCTGGTATTGGGATCTCCTTTGCTCACAAAACTCATCTTGTAGTTCTACTTCAATGCAGCTTCAGTTTACATGAAGCTGTCAAGGATCAGAGAACTGCATCATGTCTATAAGAGATGCAAAATCACAGTAACCATGGCAATAACGTAACATGATGTACCACTAAATTTGTTCACTGGTGTCTGCTTAAACAGCATAGTCTATGTATGTGGAGATCATCAGTACCTTAATGAAATCCAGTCAGATTTATTTGACTGCTATCACCGTGAAATGGATAAAAACAAGGATTTTTGTAGAAAAAAAATCAGAAAGCATTCATTAAAGTAGTTAAAGTATTTGACAAAATAAAGAAAGATTTTGGAAAGATTTATAGAGAGCTTATTCAAGGGCAATGTTTTTTTAAATCTAGTAAAAAACAACAACAAACAAACAAGAGGAGCCAGTGCATCAACTGAAACAGATCCAGATAACCATGAATTGAAATCAGTTTTCAGTGGGGAAAAAAAAAATCTTCTTTTTGTCATAAAAGTAACTGGATTTTAGAAAGATAAAGATGAAAACTCCAAATTATTGATGAGCGCCCTCCACACATACACACAAGGCACTACATGAAACTGAAAATACCATTACAGTTTTCTGTACTGTTTGACTAGCGCATTATCCAAAATCACTCCAAGTGTGTCTTCCTTGAATCCAGTACTCACATCATCAGGATCTGACCACAGTAGATCACAAATCAACCCATGGTCAGGCACATCCAAAGGCCGCTCAATGTCTTTCAGCTGCACAAATGAAAATAATCATGGTCAAGCACACTTATTTGCTTATTCTTCTTTTGTGGCTTTTTATGAACATGAGTATATCTACTTACGTTTTTGACTGGCTGTAATAACTGCACACAAGTGTGAGTCTACAACAGATAAAGAGCATTTACAATAAATGCAGGCTCTAACATACATTCTGAATATCTCCCAAACTTCATTTCTCAACACACACAAACACACACATGAGCTCATGCAAACATGTAAATGCACAAGCACACATGTACAGCAGTCAAAACAACCCAAAATCATGTAGCATAGGCAGCATGATAAGAGATAAAGTCCAATATGCAGCACACACAACTTCATGCATACATATTAAGCACCATAGATTGAAATAAGTTTACATTTGGGCCAACAGCAAAGTGAAAGCTGTATTATCAATGTTTTCTCCAGTCAATGGGAAACCATTTACAGCTTAGTCTTTTGTGAAGGACTATGACTCTCAAACTAGGAGGCAAAATTGCACTGGCTCTTAGTGCTGCAGCCTTGTGGGCTAGTTGGCCTTTGGGAACCATCCCATCGCCCACTGTCCTAAAACCCTCTTGGCCGAGAGAGTGGGGATGTACTTGGGCAAGACACTCTCCACTATAATCAAATTCTAGCCCAAATACTCCTCTGCTGTTCTGATGGTCATAGTCGGACACGACTGACTATCATATATATATATATATATATATGGAAATGGTCATTCATATGTCCACAACCACATATGATACAGATGGAAAGACATACTCATTGCATGGATACAGATGAATCAATTGTGATTTTATAATGCCAAATGATGCTAATATATCTAAAAACAAATTGAAAAAAAAAATCTAAAAGAAAGAAAAGAAATACATCCACAAATCATTTATCACAATAATTTTCAGTATTTCAGAAATCCTTTTTCACAAAATTTAAAAACAAACTTGCAGATTCACAGGGTTATGTTGTGTTCAGATTTACTGTGTATAATTTTACATATCTGAAAAAGAAAGTAAAGAACAAAATATGACAGAAATACTCTATTTCATAAAAGAAAAGGCAATACTATTTTCCTCAACTTCAATCTATGTGACCTATAATACCTATGCATAATGTATGATAAAATCTGTCGAAATGCTGTTGTGAATCAGAATGGTATTGAGGCTGATCTCCGAACCTGAAAGTATTATGTTTTTTGTGGTGAAACCAAAGGATATTTCCATCAACCACTACTTCAAATCAGACTACCACATCAGCTGGAGCTGTTTATGTGTGAAGGAAAACATCCTTTCATAAAAACAATCACAAATGGATTTCAGAAGGTGGAGACTGACAAAGCAGACAACAGACAATGCAAGAAGAGAAGAGAGTTCTGATGATGCCAGGGCCTTGACATCAACTGAAAATGCAAAGTGACAGCAATCCACCCAACAATGCTCTTTCTTCTTCTTCTTCTTCCTTCTTTTTCTTCTTCTTCTTGTTCTTCAGATCAATGCTCTTTCAATTTTTTTTTATAATCTTTCTGGCTTTGTTTTTGATTAAGATGTGCAACTTATAAATAATTCCACCTTTTGCATTGTTAAAACCGCATTTCTTTTTCAATTTGGAGGGTGTGCCTTATGATCCAAAATGCCCTGTAGTCAGGAAAGTACAGTAAATTTAATTATTACACAAATAATAAAGAACAAAAGCTCACCTGGTCAAGACTGTTGAGATCAGGAGACAATCCTCCATGCATGCAGAATATAGTCCCTTCAACAATGGCCGCTGAAAACAAATATTTTTCAATGATACTGCCATATATTCAACTGGCCATGTTATCAAAGACACAACTTCTTCTTCTACACATAACATGCTCTAGACAATTTTTCTTTTGCATTGGTGAACTGCAGCTTCCAAGTACCAATGTGATTTCAAGTGCATGACCATTTTCATCCACTATTTAGTAGCCACACTCCCTTTTCGGGGTGCTCTGAAAACAAAACTGCACTGAGCAGACTGAGAAAACTAACCATGAAGCTAATCAGACTGAAAAAAAAACAGACATGAAGATATTCGAACATGCCCTGGATTAAGCCAGACACATACCAAGACAAGACATATATGGACAATCCACCATATTTTAGCTTCTTTCCTGAAATATAAGTGAAAAGTTAGGAAAGGAAACTGTTTAATAACAATGAGATCTTAATAGAGTAATATAAAAGAACAAATGGAAAAATGTTGATACAATGTTTATAAATAATTTGTGCCAAGATCTTACGCACGGAACACGTGTTCAACTGATATTTGCATAAACTAGCCTTAGAGGAACAGGTGTCAGGTAGAGTGAAGACCTAATAACCTCTGTGTTTGTAATTTCATGCAGACCTAGTGAATAACTCACCAATTGGCAGACAGTTGAAGCAGTCTGTGAATGTTTTCCATAACTTGATGTTGTAGCGCCGTTTACATTCATCATAAAAGCCATATATCCTGATGACAAGTACATGGAATTAAAAAAAGTTCACATAGCTTTCTGAAAATATGTTTGCATATATGTGCATGCGTGCTTGTGTGTGTGTGTGTGTGTGTGTGTGTGTGTGTGTGGTGTGTGTGTGTGTGTGTGTGTGTGTGTGTGTGTGTGTGTGTGTGTCTGTCTGTCTGTGCATACAAAGCTACATCTCAGTCAAATTATGTCTGAGAAAATACAGAAATGAAGTAGAAATGCGAACCAAGGCCAAAATCATCATGCCATCATATATATGACAGTCTATTGATAATTCCAAACAGCACTGGGAAATTAAATGTCTCCAGCATGTGTGTGACAAAGCTGTAAATATAGACAGACAAGATCAATATCCTTGATATGAATGGTTAAAGTCAGAAGCAAAGCTAAGACTAATGGAAACAGTACACTGGTGTAGATTAATTTTGAAGCCATGCATTTGAGGAACTGCAAAGAAAAAGGACAAACGGAAAATCAAGCTTGTTTGTGAAATAAATGACTTAACCTCCTGTAAGGAGAATGGTAGGCTCCAATTTTGGGCCCTGTTGTGTGTCTCTGGCACACAGTGTTTGAAAGAACCCAAATGACCCACAAACAGTTCTAAGGACTACACACATTGATACTGCCCTTGTGGGTAATTGCTTAGTTTCTGTATCTAAAATATACCCCATACTGTCTGCTTGACAAAAGCAGTCATTTCTTGCAATACCAGTAGACGATTATTCCATCACAGCAAGCTTGACAAAGGCAGTATGCATTTCTTGTAATACCAGTATACAATTATTCCATCACACACAATCACATTCGTCCTTAGACTGTTGTCAATATGTTGCTTAAACAACCGTCAAAAAGTAAATTAGCCAATGAAATCCATGCACCAAATGAACCCACAACTGCGATACACCATCCATGTACATCTGTGGAGTGTTTGGGAAACAACCCCCCAAAAGCAATGGCAGGCAATCACTGGACAAGTTCAGAAAGATCTCTAGACATGCAGTCCTCAAATACACACCCTGTGACATGTGGCAGTTGTTCCAAGCTGCCTTTTACAGCTGATACAAAGAAACATGTGAAAAAACTGTATTTGAAATGAAATTATAATGACAGATATGACTTAGAAACGACCTACAAAAACTAAGACGGGTCAAATGCACCATGCTGCTTTTGTTCCAAACTGAACATTTTGCAGTATGTTCTTGTAACACTCACCAGCTATCAACTCCATATCAAAAACACACTTTTGTGATGCATGATAACATCATGCTTCACAAAACTCTTGGGCAAATACTTTCACAGAGTCAAGCAACTTTCAAACATTTTTCTCAGTAAATGATCTGAATCTTAGTCACAATGAAAGCTAATAAAATGGATTCCAGAAAGATTGTATCACCTGTTAATAGATGCACATTCATGATTGCCACGAAGAAGAAAAAAGTTGTTCGGGTATCTGATCTTGTAAGCCAGCACCAAGCATATTGTTTCCAGAGAACGCTTCCCCCTGCGCACAAAATATGAATGTGGACAAGTATGTTATAACATATTATCTCTCTCTCTCTCACACACACACACACACATACACACACACACACACACACACACACACACACACACACAGACAATAACTGCTTAATAATTTGTCTTTCCAAGTTGTGCTTGGTGATCCAAAAGGAAGGTAAAATGCAGGTAAAAATGTATGTACAGCATAAGTTGTCAGCCCAGCTGTGTCATAACCCAAACACTTGGGAAGTGCTGTGCACTTGACCATACTGGTTGACCATGTATTTTTTAAACACTCACACACACACACACACACACACACACACACACACACATATATATATATATATATATATATATATATATAGATATATCCAGATCAACAAATATAAATTGGAAGAAAACAGAAGCTTATGTTTCCATACTTAAGAGTGAATGCTTAAACCTAATTATTTACTCAAGCAAATCTGTAAAAATTTAGCAAAATTTGAAAACAGTGAAAATTTCTTGTGCTTCCATAATTTTTTTTTTTTTTATACAGATATACAGTTTAAATACTGAAGTGTTGATTTTCGATCACATTCTTGGTTACAATGATTTTCTTTTATCTTTCTAATTAACTTTGAAAATCTAGTGCAAAAAAAAGATCAACTACACACACTAGAGATGTCCCCACCTGTCAACATAGTCACCCAAAAAGAGATAATTGCACTGTGGTGGGTAGCCGCACATGTCAAAGTGACGCAGTAGATCATCATACTGCCCATGGATATCACCACAAATGTTCACAGGGGCTTCCAGCTCAACGAGCATAGGTTGCTCAAGGAAAATAGCCCTTGACAGCTGACACAGCTGTCTTATTTGGGACTCTGGTAACTGAACCTGTCCACAGAAAGTCATCAAGCGATTTCACATGAGGAGGATTTTTCATTTCTCCATTACAAAATGTTCTTATATTTGTCTGTGTATCTGTCTATCAATTGCTCTGTCTGCTTGCTATGTCTCTCTCTTTTTGTGTGTGTGTGTGTGTGTGTGTGTGTGTGTGTGTGTGTGTGTGTGTGTGTGTGTGTGTGTGTGTGTGTGTGTGTGTGCATACATACATTACATATATATATATATATATATATATTGTATTGTATTTCTCTTTTTGTCATAAAATTTCTCTGTGTGAAATTTGGGCTGCTCTTCCCAGGGAGAGTGTGTTGCTACACTACGGTGCCATCCATTTTTGGGGGGTATTTTTTCCTACGTGCAGTTATATTTGTTTTTCCAATTGAAGTGGATTTTTCTACAGAATTTTGCCAGGAACAACCCTTTTGTTGCCATGGGTTCTTTTACGTGCGCTAAGTGCATGCTGCACACGGGACCTCAGTTCATCTTTTATTTTTATGACTAGCGTCCAGACCACCACTCAAGGTCTAGTGGAGGGGGAGAAAATATTGGCGGCTGAGCCGTGATTCGAACCAGCGCACTAAGATCCTCTGGCTTCCTAGGTGGATGCATTACCTCTAGGCCATCACTCCACTGACTGATACACATATACACGCGCGCGCACACACACACACACACACACACACACACATATATATATATATATATATACACACACATACACACATGTGTATCTTATTACTATATATGTGAACATGAAAAAAGATGGCATCACTATGTGGCTTTCATCTGGTTGGCAAATCCCATTTTCCACATTGTATTATACATTTATGAAAAAAGAAAATGAAATAAAAAGTACCTTGACAAAGTGGCTTGAACCTTTTAAGAGACATATATTCCCCACAGAAGCATCACCATCATACTCTTTATCTCATTTATCATTAATAAAAAAGATTGCCCCACAATTTGTGGCCTTTCAATGCCTGCTCTCATGGTGTCTATTGTTTCAGTTCCATTCATTTCCATGCCTGTGGTGAGTTTGTGAGTGTTGGCATAAGTAATGGGAGGAACCTGGCAGATCAATGGCAGTCACACTTGTGTGGAGGTGTTTCAAACTAAGTGATTATTTTTGGAAATTTGGCAAAATGTATTTCTGGCAAACAAATACATACACACACCCACACATGTGCATGAGCACATCAAACACTGATTGACACACACGCATGTACGCAAACATAAACCACACTCATACATACACATATATGCGTGCATGTGATTCCTTCATTTTCCTTATACCACTGGTTTGACATCTTCCATAGCAGTGTTTGTGGGTACAGTACATTGTAATGGCCTAGTGATAATGTGTCTGATCTCTCACAACACTCAGCTTATATCACAGACTGACCTAAGTTTACAGCTGGGCCAACAGCAAAGTGAGAGCTGTATTGTCAGTGGTTTCTCGATTGCAATGGGAAATCATTTACAGCTCAGTCTTTTGTGAAGGATTATGACTCAAACTAGGAGGCAAAATTGCACTGGCTCTTAGTGCTACAGCCTTGGGGGCTAGCTGGCCTTTGAGAACCATCCCCAACACCGACTGTCCTAAAACCCTCTTGGCCAAGAGAATGGGGATTAACTTGGGCAAGATATTCTCCACTGTAACCAAATTCTGGACTAGATGGTCAGGACAGCAGTTGCCTCCTCTGCTGTTCTGATGGTCATAGTCGAACATGACTGACTATAATACATTGTAATAAAACAGACAAAAAGGTGACAGGAACCAGAAGACTCCAACTGAAAACACAGATGAAAAACAATGATGGGACGACAAATCGAGTGTCCCAGGTCATATGCGCCCCCAAGTACCCAATTGTCCATCTCCCTTTGCCCACTAGAAGTGCTCACTAGGAACGTGTCACCATTACACTGAGCTGGTGACAAACCCAGAACTATTCAGAAACCTGGTACTAGACTGTGGGCCTATAGATAGACATGGTGCAGCACAAGACACAACATGGTGACATGCCCAGGCTCACAAGCTGCTGAACTCTACCTACAAAATGAAGGGGGGCATGGGGGGTGGGGGTGGGGGATTTTGCTTTGTGGACACATTGAACATGTTTGTTACACTATCCCACTTCTTTTTGCAGTGCTGAAACTGAAAGCTTGTACAATAAAAAATAAATAAATAAACCCCCCAAAAACTGCTGGTTATATTACTGATCATAATTAAATGCATAATGTAGTAAATCATTATCAATGAACAAAATGCATACAATAGCATATCCAGGGTGAAAACAAACAAACAAAAAAGCAAAACCACCACCCAAAATCATACCTGCTTTCCTGGATGATCTTTGACAGACAGGAGCTGTGAGATGATGGAATCCACATCCAGGTCAGGTTTATTCATCATTTTGTTTTGAACACACAGGACCTGCCTGCAACTGCGTTGATGACTGGCACCAGAGACACAATGAAAGAAAACTATGTGACTACATTACCCATCATGAAGTGCAAAAATTTAATGTATTCTATAGATAAGTGAATAACACATTAACAGCATAATGGAGGGAAACACATGCAGTTTGAATAATAAAATATTTATAAAAAAAATTATGGTGATATTTCTATCTCTTCTGCTCTTGTCACTGTGTGTAATAAATTTTGAGAAACTTTGCAGGCGTTAGTTAACGATCACCATCAGAGTGAGTGATAGTGTTATTTCCTCATTGTGAATAACCTTCTTTCTTTTACCTGTGCCAGTCGGAAAAATGTAGGCATGTGCTCTGTTTAACTTTAAGGGACTGGCATGTGTGTGTATATATGTCATGGGCACCAAAGAGGTTAATCTGAAGCTTCCGAGTCTTGAATATCAGCTGATTATGGGCTGGTAGTCATGACTGTGACTTATTTAATTCTACATGGACATAATCACCAAAGCACCACACAGAATCTTTTCACACTGAATGACAGTACACACACACACACACACACACACACACACACACACACACACACAAGTGCACATCCACTGAAGTTGATAAAATATTTCACCAAATCTTATATCTTTCTTTCAGACTTTTTTTGTGCTAGTAGTTATCACCTTGTGGAACCATCTGCTTGCCTGATCACACTGCCACAGCAGGCTCACTTATCTAATTAAAAAAAAACACCCTCAGAAGGTGGGCACCAGAAAGATGATAACCTCCACACAAATTTCTCAGTTAGAATTAAGTGATTTATAGCCATGGTTGACAGCATTAACAAATGGGCACCCAGAGTTTACCTCTGAGTAAACCAAACCAAACCAAACCAAACCACTGGAAATAAACATACAATTCTATGGACAAATGACAATCCTAGCTATCTGCCATCTCATGACTCACAACATGAACTATGACAAAGGTAAATCTCACTTTTCCTGTCCTGAATTCCGGTACCGGCAGCACAAAATCGCCTCCCGCCTTCCTCAGTCGGCACTGGCAGCACGGCAGCGGCTCTGAGTGAATCCAGTCACTGTCAGAAAAGCGAGGTTCAGTTACGGCTGATAAATACTGGAGCAGTCCCTGATTTCCGTACACGCACACACATATGATGCCTCGGCACCAGGTTTAACTGGCATCAGTAAGACTGAACAACTGAACAGTACTGCAGCTGAGGTTCATAGTCTGGGCAATATCCACAATTTTCCCCTACTGAAGACATAAAAGAAAGAATAGTGTTCAGACCAAAGCGTGAACGTTCTCTCCGTCAGTCAGTCACACACTGAGAGGCGAAAAGGGGAAGAAATGTCGATACAGACCACAGTCTGTGTTGATCATGGCACAGTCAGGCAAAAACGGCATCAGACCCAGCCAGAGCGCAAGACAATTACTGGGCTGGTACAGAAGGCTGGATCAAGGCATCCTCTAGAAAACGACTCGCTGCAGCTTCCGGTCTGCTTCAAGTATCGATCGCCTTTCAGCGGGAACATTCAACGTGGAGAGCACAGATCGATCGACCACCCAGACTTTAAAATGACTGTGTCGTACGAAATACTTGTCCGCATGCATCTGTTCTTGTTAAATTGTAGACTTAACTATGTTCAAAGAAACCCTTGTACATCACAATTTGAAGCTACGCAAACGGTACTGACAAAAAATGTTGGAAGTCCGACGAAATTAACAAGACCAGTTGTTCCTTCGCTTGGACTTGTTTTTCTCTCACCTGATCGTTGCCATTGGATACTGAAGCGAGCACAAGGCTACGAATATCTGAAAACACGCCCGAGAACAACCCGAGCATGTCCGAACACGCCCGAAGAGAAGTCGGAGCTCAGGCAAGCACACGGGCACTTCGGTTGTTTTCTCGCTCTGTCTGTTTTTTCTCTTTCACCCCCCGTCTCAGTGAATCTTTCTGCCAATCTCTCTGTCTCTCTCTGTCTCTCTCTCTCCGAGTCTCTCTCCCTCTCCTTTTCGGGCCTGATCTGCATTAAGTTGATGACTCGCGGCATGTTCGTCTCTCCTGTAGGCTACTTATTCGTTCTCAGCGTTAGTCTTCGTCACCCACTTCTTTCATGTCACATGTTGGAGATAGACAATGTCAGGTCAATGGCATGCCATATACGCTACACCTGCTTGGGGGAAAAGGCAGCAGATGTCTGACCTTCACATAAACCCAACGCGGTGATCAGACCTTGAATCATTGCAGATACTGAAGAAGTAAATGAATACATAGGATAATTGTGAACTGCAGGTTATATTGCCTTTTGAACATACATGGCAAATGACACTGACGTTGCGCTTCCTTTGCAACACATGTGGGAAGTGCTGCGCACCCAGAATCGGCTTCTTCTCCCATATGAGGACACACCGACAGATAAGCCTGCCTGCCTACTCACCCGTTGGTCCAACGGGAGACTCCATCAGAGCTTTCTTTACTGAAGAATTTTTTTTTGGATTTGCCCGCAGGCTACCGTGGGCTTTAATTTACCCGAATTGCGTGGATTTCCTGTGACATGTACTATGTCAAATGATTAATTTTTCTCTGTATGGCTCGGCTCACCATTTATTTGTCAAAGACGTTTCTGGGCTTATTTCATTTCGCCTCTTATTCACCTGCTTGGAAGCTGATGGGGAGTGCTGAGCAGTAAAGGACTGTAGTTGTGAGCCCTTTGTCTTACTGAGAGAAACAGTACCTACTTGTTATGTGTTTAACTCCTTGACTGCTGTTGACGAGTTTGCTTGTAGATATGAAGGACTGTCACCTCACTGAACTAAGACAGAGCTTACAGGTCAGGGGTGTCAGTGAAGGGCTGTCATCTCACTGAGGTAAGACAGAGCTTACAGGTCGGGGTGTCAGTGAAGAGCTGTCACCTCACTGAGGTAAGACAGAGCTTACAGGTCAGGGTGTCAGTGAAGGGCTATCACCTCACTGAGATAAGACAGAACTTACAGGTCAGGATGTCAGTGGAGGGCTGTCACCTCACTGAGGTAAGACAGAGCTTACAGGTCAGGGTGTCAGTGAAGGGCTGTCACCTCACTGAGATAAGACAGAGCTTACAGGTCAGGGTGTCAGTGAAAGACTGTCACCTCATTGAGCTAAGACAGAGCTTACAGGTTGAGGTGTCAGTGATGGGCTGTCACCTCACTGAGATAAGACAGAGCTAACAGGTCGGGGTGTCAGTGAAGGGCTGTCACCTCACTGAGATAAGACAGAGCTTACAGGTCAGGATGTCAGTGAAGGGCTGTCACCTCACTGAGATAAGACAGAGATTA
>JAAQRG010272291.1:0-12736 GCA_011634625.1 Babylonia areolata | reverse complement strand
GAGAGAGAAATATATACTTATTGGGTGACAATAAATTGATTATACTCGGCTCTTGTTTTCTTGATTAATTGATTCATAAATCATAATTATGTGGTAATGTACTGAGCTCCAGTATACCTTGATTCATAGATCATTAAATTGGAAACAGTATTAGTTTACTAATGGATGGACATGGAAATAGTGCTGTATTTTTGTTCTTGGTTTGGTTTTGGATTTATTTTCTGGGGAAGTCGCATAGGAGGATTATGTACCATCACTTATGAATGAACTGTGGAGAACAAAAGAGTGTTTTTACTACTGATAGAAAGTTGTTTTTTGTTTGGTTGGTTGTTTTGTTTTTTTTGACATGTGTTTGTTGTAGTTTGACTTCTTTCATTAGTCAGTACTGGTCACCAAGAGAAACCTATGTTTCGTAGCCAAGGAATTCGGGATGGCATCATGGTGATCATGGTGTAGGTCAGCAAAGACCAGAAAAGAGCTATTCAGACTTGTATTTGTACAATATATTACTATTGAACTTCTTGCTGATCTGGATCTTTGACTAGTTATAGAATGCCAAACTCAAAGATAACAGTAAATATTTCAATGTACACATGCGCATCTGCATAAAATGTGACAAATCAAATGTTTACACACACACACACACACACACATGTACGCACATGCACACAGTGTTTGTTTCAGATTTTGTTTACATTCATGGGTATACATATAGGTTTGCAGTGTTATCACTACTTTCAGTGCTGCAGTTTAAAAATTATGTGGATGAACCGATGTCACCACTTTTAGAGTCTATTGTTATAGGATATATGTTTGCACAACTGTACGATAAATGTGCAATTAGTGATGTATACAGGGTGAAAAATGATATATAAAAAATGAAGACCAGTTGAGGGTTACGGTATACATACGGTACATTATGTGTCTTATTGCTAAAAGCTAGTATAGTTCAATACTACCAGCAGTATTTGAGATAGTCTAGCAGCACCCCTCCCCTCCCCTCCCCATCCTCATTTTTTTTGTGTTTATTTATTTGCCTTGTTCAAATATTTCTTGTTTTGAATATTTTTGCTTTACCTTATTTTTATTCTCAATATAATGTTTGAAAGTATGAGTACATTTATGTAAGTTTGTGCCCTGTCTTTGTTATGTAGTGTGGCATTAAATTTATATGTTTTAAAACAAAAACTGTTAATCTGTTATCTTGTGTTTTGCTGTTACATTTGTATCAAGAAAATTATAAAATGATAAAGCAAAAATTATTAGGATGGAAGAAAATCTAATCATGTTATTATTAGATCATTTAACCATTGTCATCAGGATGTTAGAAAATCAGAACACACCACCAAGTTTGTTTGTTGATGTTGTTTTTCTTCCAGCATTTTGTTTTCTGTTGTTTGGTTTTGTTAGCGTCATTTAAATACATATGAAAGCATGATAACATACATTTTGTTTGACTGTAATTGTTACTGCATAGGTTAGTATCTTTCTGCCCTTTTTTTAATTAGAAACTGTGGTGGATTTTTTTCCCCTAAAACAGAATAACCTGATTTTAATTTGGGAACTATAGAATAGAGTGGACGACATTTTGTTCGCTAATTTAGTAATATGTTCAGAGGCACTGGAGTAATGCTACTTGTAATAATAATGTTATGTAGTATTAGTAAATCAGATAATTTTTGCTTCTCCATTCTTAATGTCCAACTCCCATGAAAGTTAAGGTTCAATATTCTGATTACAAAGGATTTGGATTGTTAAGGGTGAAGATTAATGTCCACACATATAATGATATATAGCACTCTTGTACCAGTACATGAATCTTGAACATGTGTTCTACCACATGTAATGATTCATGCTATAATTTGAGCATGAATCAGTGAGTCGTTTGAACATGAAGATAGCAAATTTGCATCCTCAGAGAGCAGAATAATTTACATGCCAGATTGGTGGCTTGAAAAATTCCTGTAATAAAAAGTCCATGCACAGCTCAGAGATAAACAGACACAGCAAAAATAAAAGACTAAAACTGATGACTGGTTCACAGATTTAGGCAGAAATGGGAAGCTTAAATTTACTTTTATGTGTGTGTGGTTGGTTGCTTTGGGTTTCTTTCTTTAAAAAAGAAAAAAAAAATTTACTTGTTTTATTTTTTCAATCAGAAATAGATTTTCGAATTTATTCTATTATTTCAGTTGGACTCATTTCATGAAGCAAGCTGTTTTGAAATAATGAATACTGTATATTTGCTGGGTTTTTTTGTTTTTAATACAAAATTGCCGTATGTAATTGGATGGACTTTCAGTTACTTATGAATGAGCTATGTTTGATGTATGAAATTCTTTATACATGTATTTGACATTTTCCTTATTTGGTCAGCAAACTTGACTTTGGCCTCCACTTTTTTTTTAATTTTTTTTTTTTTATCAGGAGTGTGGAAACAACTATCTATCTGTACATTACTCCCCTCACCCTGCCTCTCCCCTCACTCTGTATGTAGCTACATTTGGCACTGGAAGAATGATTTGCATGACTTGCTGCATGCATTTGAGTGCTGTTGAACATTATGAGTGTCGCAAAAGTGTTTGCTATGAGCATAAAAGAGAGACCCTGTATAAATTTCAAAAAATTTTTTACAAGTCAGTGTGAGACTTTGCCTTTCATGTTTCTTTTGAAATGATAAAGGTGTTTCTCTGTATAAGTCTATGACTTCATAAATAGAAGTAGAAATAAATGTTTATTAAAAAATAATAATAATAATTTTAAAAAAAACAAAAAAAAACATCTTTGTGGAGTTTAGGACAAATGTACAATACCAGAAGCATGACTTTTTTGTTCTCTTTCAGTCTGTGCTCATTTCACAAAGTTTTCTTAAAAATCCCTGTGGTGGAAAAAAATCATTTTTCATCAGTACCATTTGTTTTATCATCATGTTTATTTTTCACAACTCACCAGGGTTGTTTTTTTTCTTCTCTGATTATATTTATTATGTTTGCAGATAGACCACCTGCCCATGATAGATCCTTTGAAGTCAGTAATACATCTATCTGTGGCATTCAGGTCAAAACTGGAAGCCCCAGCAAGTGCAAACTGAAAAAAGATGCATGCCCCAAAACAGTTTATACTAATGATATAACGTGCAAATTGAGGAGTAAAGACATGGGCCTGAAATGGTTTATGTTGTTTATATTGATCATCTAATTCTAATTAGAGTGTCAAGCTTTTGACCTGCCTCACTGTGACAGCGTTGAGGAAGTAGGAGGGAAGGGCTTTAAAACATCTCTTTACTTCTGCCAGAGTGTTTTGCAGCGGTACAGTATTTTCTAGAAGAGAGACAACATTACAAAAAAAATTATTATTCTTCCTTGACTCGGTGTAGATTCATTGGGGCACTGCACAGAAGAACTGTTCTCCAGATTCCCCCAGTTCCATTGGTTGTGTGTTAAAAACTGCTATATGGATGATATTTCCTTTGTTTTGTAAGCAAAGAAAAAGAAGATGTGACCCAGTACTCTGCATATTCAACATTCTGATTAACATTAAAGAGTTTTCCTCTGTGGTTGGCATCCAGGAAGAAGAATCATAACAAGCCATTCCTTTGACAAGAATTTTGCTCGAGTTGATTATTGTCTGTACATTAATACCAAGATATTTTGCTTGCTGAGTACATTAAAACAAATTTTTGGAGTTCAAATTGTTGCCTTAAGTCCTTTCAGTCACAGTGACTGTATTTATGATGATTTTTTTTTTCTTCTTTTTTTTCCTTTTTTTTTTTTTTTTAATGAAAAAGGTTCCATCAGTATTGTTGTGCTTCTCTCACCATTACTACTGCTGCATTTATTACTATTACTGTTTCATGGTTTATTGTTATTATCATTGCTGTTCTTGTTTTTTTTGTGTGCTCTGCTATTATTCTCCATGTTCTCTAGTTGCTATTTTGACTGTTAAGTATCATTATTATTCAAATAATCAAGTAGGATTGTGTGTGTGTGTGTGTGTGTGTGTGTGTGTGTGGCAGCAGGTGTGTCTATATGTATACCTGTTGGTCATCTCAGTAGCAGCCAGTTATGCTCTTTGTTATGCTATGCTGTCAGTATCTAAATATGATAAGGAGATCTATATATATAGAAAGTTATGAAATCCAGTGGAACTTTTAAAACTTCTGACTACAACTTTTTGATACTGGTCAAAATCTTTAAAAGGTGTTAGTTGCCATGGATTTCATGATATTGGAAATTTTTCTCAATATGTAGAAATGGACTGTGAAAATCAGTTTTATTGGCTGTCCTGCTTTGTTGGTTTGATGTCTTGATTTCTTATTATCGCTTAACATTGACATTGCAAGGATCATGAACAAAGCAAAGACAGGGATGTTTCAATGCTGTTAACTACAGTTTTGGGTTCAAAGGTATAAAGTTCTAAGGGTGAGCTTCAGATATCCATCTTAAAAGTAGCTGGCCATCTGAAATCTGATTCAGAGTTGCACTCATTTGTTAGAACAGTAACTTCCTATCCCTTCAGATGGTTTGTTTGTTTGTTTATTTTTTGTTGTTGATTTTTGTTATTGTTGTTTTGTTTTTAGTTATTGTTGGGGGTTTTTTGTTTGTTTTTTTGTTTGTCTTTGTTTTTGTTTTTGTTTTTGTTTTTTTTAGTTTCTTCACAAATAGAAGCATGACATTAATCATCAGTCATGCTTGTATCAGTCTATCAACATATGTCTGAAAATTGTGACCAGTTGTGGGGCACTTCGGCCTCACAAAAGACTATGGTTCAGGTGAATCTTTTTGCAGCTTTTTGGACCCAAACCAAATTCTCATTTGAAAAGAAAATATGTTTACTGTCAGTATAATTCCAAGATATTTCTGAATGGCCCATGTGTTTTACTGTAGTTTACCTTGTTAAGTTTTTGTTTTGATCCATCAACAGTGAATATCACTTCTCAGGTTTTGTATGAAATTTCTTTCACAACAATTTCAAAAGACAGCCCAGTTCACTTACTGCATTACTGTAATCTTCCAAAAAATGTGTGTGTGTGTGTGTGTGTATATATATATATATATATCCATACAGTATACTTACTGACCTACTTACTTTCTTTCTTACTTTGGGGGTTGTTAACAGGGCTGAGTGAGTTGTTAATTAGTTACTAGTTGTAGGAAGCGAGAAACAGAAGCCAGAAAGATGTTTTCATACATGTCTGTCAATTTTGAGTCACTTTTATGACCAGTCTTAAAATGTTGATACTTGACAATTTTATGTATGGAAGAAATCTGGGTGTTTATGGTTCACAGTGAAAACAATACTGTTTATTTCAAATTCTTCTCTCTTTTTTTTTTCTTTTTCTTTTTGTGACCGTGCTGATTAAAATAAACAAAACAAAATTAAGTCAACAACTTTTTTATATTTTTATGAAGACAGTTCATGGAAAAGACATTGATAGTGTTCATTGTTTTGAATAAACAAGGCAAACTGGCAATGTTTGATCAGCTGTTTTGATGACTTAATGAATACACCATTAGATGTTGGGTTTCCATGGCTGTATGGTTTTGTTTATAATGTAGTTCTTGACCAAAAAAGAAAAAAATGTATCTGTGATGGCACAAGATAAAATGGACTCTGTTGTTCATTGGGATGTTAACAGGATAATCATGCATTTTCCCTTTTCTTCAAATGGGTTGTGTTCATGTGGTGTGTGTTAGTGGGTATTTGTATGTGTATAAGTGTTTGTGTGTATAGCAGGATACTTGTGCATTTTCCCTTCTTCTAATGCATTGTGTTTGTCCGGTGTGTGTTAGTAGGTATTAGTATGAGTGTGTGTGTGTGTGTGTGTGTGTAAAGACAGAGGTGTTATTCACACTTCTGTTCCAGTCTACTTGTAACTTTTTGCAGCAACCTCACAAAGAATTCTTGTTCAAGACCAACAAAAAAAAAAAAAAAAAAAAGAAAGAAAAAAAAAGATGAAAAAGAAATGTGTACACACATACCAAAATACAGGAAACTGTTAAAAATGAATGAAAAGGATATTTGTTCATGTCTTTTTTCTGTGTTAGTTTGGCAAGCACTAAAACCAGTTTCTTTGCACTGCCTCTGTCGCCCCAGCACCCACCCACCCTCCCCCCATGCCTCCCTCATCCTACCCCAGTACTTTCACCACCACCACCCCCCCCCCACCCCACCACCACCACCATCCTCTGTCATACAGCCCTCCATCCCTGCACTCCCATGGAAATGCGTGGATGTGGTGTGGTGTGGTGTGGTGTGTGTATGAGTGTGTTTTTAAGATATTAATGATGATGTTACTGAGAATGAGATTGAAAACAATACCACTTTGCTTTTGCTGTCTTTTTTTTTCATGTTATGCATCTGTTGAACCTCCTGTTTTTCTTTTTTCTGTTTGTTTGTTTTTTTAAATTGTTTTATCAGGACATGCATGTGTTTGTAGTAGAACTGAATTTAGTACTTAGAGAAGTTGTAATTATAGTCATCACCATTGTACAGAATGGGCATATACATATGTAATCTAGTCTCCTTTTCCACGTCAGCAACACTTGCAGGGTGGGTGGGGGAGGTGGAAGGGGGGGGAGTGTATAGTCGAAGCCAGGTCTACATGATGTGAGATGTACAAGAAATGTTTAGGCTTAGTCTGCATTTTAGAGCTGTTTGTTATGCCCCCTTTTTGTGTAAGTGTTTGCCTTGAAAACTCCCGAACTATAGACAGGCAGCATTGTTTTACTTTTAGGGGGGAAATCCTTTAACTTGTCCTGTACTTTCAAATCCCAGATATTTAAAACTTAAGCGTGTGTGTAAATTGAGTCTGCTTTTATTCAGTTCCATTTTGAGTCCATATGATTTGGACAACACAACAACAACAACAACAACAACAACAAAATATATATATATATATACACATATATAACAAAAGAATTTTAGATATAATGTTGTTTATCAGATAGAAGATTGGGGAATGGAGTGAATGGTTAAAAAGAAAAAAAAAAGTTGTTTTAAGTGTAGAAATTGTTGTTTTTAGTGATTTTACTTTTCTTTTATATGCATATGCACATGCACACAATGTACATTCATGCATCAACAAACCTTACATACAGGTACACACATGCATGTGTACACACATATGTGATATTTTGCATGAGTCAGTGCACAGATAATGAATTAAATGCCTGGTATGTAAAGTGTCTCTGACCTTTCCCAACGTCCCCCCCCCCCCCCTCCGCAAAAAAAAAGTGGTGCAGTGTTATTTCTGTTACCACCTCCATGTGTCCGTTCAACCTTGCCACCAGAAAACACATACACACGCACGCACACACACACACACACACACACACACACACACACGCGCGCACACACACAATTGTATGTGCGCACACGCACGCACACACACACAACTATATGAGCACGTGTGCGCGCGCACACACACACACACACACACACACACAGAGGAAGATGTGGATTGTTGAATATAGACATGTAAGGTGTGTGTCACCCACATGTCAAAAAACGATAGCGTCTTGTGCCTCAAGGCAAAAGCAATGTCACATGAGTAAATGATCAGAACGCCATATGTAATTCAACAACACTGCTTTGACATAACAGTTCAAAGTCTCATAAGCTTTGTGAACCGTTTCTTTTTTGACATGGATGACATTTTGAATTCATTAGTGTAATGCATGAATAATGTGTGTGGGCATGATCTAAGAAGCCAGTGTGTCACTGCTCTGTTGTGGAGATTGGTGCAGGCATGGTTGTTTACATTTGTGTCCATGCATTATGTGTTATTGTGATTCTCATTCTCTCTCTCTCTCTCACTGTGTGTGTGTGTGTGTGTGTCTCTGTCTGTCTGTCCATGTGTCTGACTCAGTCTTTGTTTCTCTCTGTCCCTCTGTGCCTGATTGCATGTGATTACTCATTTAGTTTTAAAGGGAGGTTGGGTTGTTTTTTTGTTGTTGTTGTTTTGTTTCTTCCCTGCAACTATTTGTATGTCATTCCCTCTCATTTCTGTACAGAGACAAATATTTATAACTGATCTTATTTTATGAGTCGAACTGATTCTGGTAGGTACTATTTCTGATTATAAAGATTATCAAATGTGGGGATGCACTTTGTTGAATTGCTTTTATGTGGTAAAGAGCCACTAAGGATGTTTGATTTGAGCAAGCCATGCCACTTTTTTTCTTTTCAATATATATATATATATATATATATATATATATATATATATATATGTGTGTGTGTGTGTGTGTGTGTGTGTGTGTGTGTACTCACCAGTTCTTTAGATGTTTTTATGCAGAATTCAAAGTCAGCTGCCTAGTGGGTTCTTTTGTCGAGGAGTCATTTACATTAGGTGATTTATGCGACATTTGTATTTTAAAACTTCTTTGCCAGGCATATTATCCTTTGATCAGATGACGATGATGTTTGTGTATGTGTGTGTGTGTGTTTGCAACTTTTTGACCTTTTGCTGAAAAGCAAACCAACCCTGCAATGGAAAGTACAGCCATACAAAGCAGCTGGTACTGTAAGGCTTAATTTAAAGTACCTCACAAAATCAGACTTCATGGTGTGAAAAACATGCACGCATGCATGCATTTACTATCTAAATTATCTGTCACTCCAACAGTATAGCATATCTGTCACTCCAACACACACACACACACACACACACACACACACACACACACACACACACACACCAACCAACCCATATTACACTCCTTTCAAATCTCACATTTTCTCTCCCTCTCTCTTTCTCAGTGTCTGCCCCCCACACCCTTCACTCTGTGTCTGTGTGTGTGCATGTGCATGAGAGGGAGAGAGAGATTGGGAATACTCCAAATGTGTTTCTTTGCAAAATATATGTGAACAGTATAGGTGTTTTGATCATGTTTTAATGGTGAGACATTACTGAATATATTTTGACTCCATACATTTTAATTGTATATAATGCGTTATATGGTAAATAAATTTAGTTTGTTACTCTTCCTGATTGTCTTATTCTTTTTTAGTGTGTGTGTGTGTGTGCATTTCTATTGTGTTTATTTGTGACTTTATCCCTGTGCTGACATCTTCCAATGATCAAGACAAACTACCTTTGATTTGATTTTATCCTTTCTTTTCTGTATCTTTCTTTTCTGTATCTGTTGCTTCTTCTCTCTGTTGCCCCTCCTCTGGAGATGCTGGGGGCAGCTTTCAGTGAAAAAAATAATATCCACATATTCTGGAAATAATGTGTAAGAAATGTCTTCTTTTCAGTGTTTTGAATTCTTTTTTGATACATTGTTTTCACTGTTATTCATGGTTGCCATATACACAAGTGACATTGCTGTCCCACTGTTATGCACACACATGCACATGCACACAGACACACACACACACACACACATAATCACACACACACACACATGCATAATCACACAGAGACACACACACACACACACACACACACACACAGATTCCTTTGTCCAAAATGACAAAACTTCCTGGAACATCTTTCAAAAGATTATTATTTTGACATTGCGCCTGCTCAAATTGAGTACTGATAATAGCCCTCAACACAAGCACTCCCATTGGCAAAGCAGTTGCTCTTGTCTAAAAGAAGCTTGAAAACAAAGCATCTTTCTAAAAAGGTCATTAATATTTTTATCATGCAACAACTGATAGGCTTCCTCAGATCAATTCCGAACACATATTTCATCTCTGATGGCAGACTGTCAGAATAAAAAATTTTTTTAAAATTGTTTGAAGTCAAGGTTCACCAGTCTCACCAGCCACAGCTAATCGTTCTGTACTTGGAATTTTTTTAAGAGTGCCCCCCAGTCTCATCCCCATCCACCAGTACAGATACAGGGATGGTTATCCACAGAATACATGAAATGGATCATTTCACTGACTCAAAAGACTTCATAGATTTGAATATCAGTTTTACAATGAAAAAGGATGTAGGAAAACTGAACTTAAAGATGCACAGGTACATGTTTTGAATAACCACCAAACCTATGGGTCTCTGCAAACCTACACACACGACACAGACAAATACAGCTGCAAGTAGCAATATATTCAAACAATGCACCATGTACACCATAAACAAATAATAACACTCATAAACCTTTGGTAGTCTCTCTCTGGGGTCAAAAATGACAGACCGCATTTTACTCCAGGCACGTGTTTGAGATGTATCACTCAGAACCCACATGATATTGCCAATATGATAAAAATAATCTTTCTCTTGGTCTATGGTGTGTGTTCATGGTTCTGTTTAACATATTTACACTGAAAATCAAATTGGACAAACAAAAAATGTGTGTGTACACATGCCAATTAAGTACGATTCCAGCAACTGTGAAGCAGGTTTCTTGACATCACAAGAAATGTACACTGTCTGCAATATTTGACAATAATACATACAGAGTATCAGGTTTAACTGGCTTTGTTCAGGTTCATCAGATAGGAGTAAAGCATGAACCCAGGAAAGTTGGTGAAATGCATGTGTCAACACCAGATGTTTAGCCCCTCAACTCCTCTTTTTCGCCCTCTCTCTCTCTCTCTGTGTGACATGACAGCAGATCTCACATGCTGCATGCATTATTTATGATAAGACTCATGGATGAAAACCCAAGTCCATAGCCATGGGCAGGATCAAAATTATGCAAACAATTGTATTGATTCAAAGTGGCAGGGGAGTTCACAAAAACCGACCCCATTAATGGTATATACTTGTACATATGTGACATTATGGATCGATTGAGACAGGTACGTTTCACGTGGATTACTGCTGCACGATACCCAGCGCTTATAACAATTATACGCGAGGTTTTACCAAGCACACATGCAAAGAAAATCCAAGAAGAGAGTTCAGGAACTAGTTACCGCCCTTATTCGTTCTTCTTACGAAACTACCATGAATAGTCCCGTAGCAGCAATCATGGCGATCATACCAGCGACTTGGGACATGTACGATCTCATACAGGGGTTTTTACAGGTATGTACTCACAGTTGTATTATACACTACCAATTCAGTTCATTTTTAGTGAAAAATACACAGTTTGTACCTTTACAACACGTTTTATGTTGTTATGGAATGAAATAAATACGTTGACGACGAGTAATCAAAAGCATAGTCACTATTATGAATCAGACAGTAAACTTGTGTGAAGGGTGATGTAACAATTGGGCGTTTCCTGGAGCAACGCAGTGAGATAAAAACAACGTGCTTTACTCAGCTCGACGTGACAGTGCACTCATGTTACACTCAGTATTTCAGCATAATCACCTTTTGCAAATTTTAGGATGATTAACCTGTCTTGTCTCATGTCCGCCGTCTATCTGTATTTATATAACTATAATTTGTGTTGTCTCATTCGGTTTGTCAGCTTATCTGACACTCCAACACATTAAACATACACACGAACACACACACACACACACACACACACACACACACACACACACACACACACACACACACACACACACAGAGAGAGAGAGAGAGAGAGAGAGAGAGAGAGAGAGAGAACTCAGAACTCAGTACTCAAAACGTTTTTATTCAAGGATTAAGATTTTAGGCATTGCCTATTCTTCCAATCTGTCCTTGCTAATCTACATCTATTACAAATAGCACACACATAAATGAAAGGAAAAGGTTTTCATGCAGAAGGGTATACATAATGAAGAAAACAACCCCCCCCCCCCCCCCCCCCCCCGCCCCCACACACACATCCACACCCGTGCACACACATGCATACACACACTGACGCTCGCGCGCGAGCCCACACACATACATACACACACACGCACGCACACACACTGACAGCACCCCCTCCCTCCCCCCACACACTAAGATTGACAGATGGATAGGACAGTGAGTCAGAGAGAGAGAGAGAGAGAGATGTCATCAGTATAGAAGTTCCAGAAACATCCGGGTGTTCAAAAGGTACAGTATTGTTACTGTCTCTGAAATCTACGTGTGGCAAGTGCAGCATACTGCAGTGACTACCACCATCACCAATATTACTTGGACATTTGTCACGATTATGATAGAACGAAATGAATAGATTTATGCATGCATAAGAAATAGAAAGAAAAAAAGGAAAGAGCAAAACAAAACACAATGAAATGAGAAAGCAAGAAAAGAACAACAACAGCAACAATAACTGATACAATAAATAAGACATAACTGACCCCTTTGTTACTGTCTACAGTAATTCAAAGATCAGAGTTATTTACTGTTGGAAGGGGTGAAGATGTTTATGCAGACTTGATTTGAAAATAGGAAGAGAACTGCCCGTTTGTATGTGCAAAGGAAAGGAGTTCCACAGGGATGCACCCGAAAATGCAAAACTAGTTTTGAACAAATCAATTCGGGTTCGTGGTAAAATGTATTTGTTAGAGCCGTATCGGCATGAGGCTCGTGTAAGCAGGTGTTTGAGATATTGTGGTGCCAAGTTATTGTGTGTTTTGTACATGAGTAATGCTTTGTTGAATTCTAGCTGGTTTTGAAGTGGAAGGATATTTAATCTGGCTTGCTTTTCTAACGTTGACAGTGAGTGATCTGGTAGAATTAATCTGGCTGCTCTCTTGTGGAGAGAATTTAGTTTCTTAAGATGAACATCTGCAGCACAGCTCCAGACAACAGATGCATAGCTGACGTGAGAAAGACAGTGAGCGTGGAAGAACATTTTGCGAGCTTCACTGTTTATGTAAGGTTTGAGCTGATTGAGTAAGAACAGAC
>JAAQRG010272280.1:0-12787 GCA_011634625.1 Babylonia areolata | reverse complement strand
GTATTATACTGTATTGTACTGTATTGTACTGTACTGTATTGTACTGTATTGTATTGTACTGTATTGTATTGCACTGTAGTGTACTGTATTGTACTGTAGTGTACTGTATTGTACTGCACTACACTGTATTGTACTGTACTGCATTGTATTATATTGTATTGTATTGTACTGTACTGCATTGTATTGTACTGTATTGCACTGTAGTGTACTGCACTACACTGTATTGTACTGTACTGCATTGTATTGTATTGCACTGTAGTGTATTCCAGCCAGTATATGCCACCAAGTGTGACACACACACACACACACACCTCTCTCTCACACTCACACCTCTCTCTCTCTCTCTCTCTCACACACACACCTCTCTCTCTCTCACACACACACACCTCTCTCTGTCACACACACACACACACACACACCTCTCTCTCTCTCTCACACACACACACACACACACACATGCACACACGCACATACACACACATACACACCACCACCACCACCCTTGCCGGCCACAAACACCCCCTCTCCCCTCCTCACACACACGCAACCCCAAACCCCCCTCACACACACTCACACAAACAAAAGACAGAGGTAGGTTCCGACACCAGCCAGTATGTGCCACCAAGCGTGGCACTCAAACAGGGGAGTGGCTGCAGAATGAAGCTTGTCACGCCTCAGTGACCTGCACGCACATCACAATCAGCACCAGGATCAGCGGCTCAAGGAGGCGTCACTGCGTTCAGTCAAATCCATATATGCTGCACCACATCTGCCAAGCAGACGCCTGACCAGCAGGGTAACCCAACGCGCTTGCACATCAACCACCATCAACCGGTGAACATCATTTTTTATTCTTATCATTAGGGAGAGGGTGTGCAGACCGCTTTTGTGATGGACTTTTCGTCGCTCGCAGAGCCAAAAGTAGGTCATATGACGATACAGGCAGCCCACCACTGTAACTGGCTTCTCTGAGTTTGCACTGCCTTTGTTCAGACAACTTCTAGGTGGAATTTATAAATAGATCAGTTTGAATATGTAATGGCAGATACATGACAAGAAATACACTCAAAGTAAACATAGAAGACTAAAGCAAATAATGGGTGTAATTATACAACCAAATATATCTAGTCATTCAGATGAGATGATAAACCGAGGTCCCGTGTGCAGCATGCACTTAGCACACGTAAAAGAACCCACGGCAACAAAAGGGTTGTCCTGGCAAAGTAGAAAAATCCACTTAAATAGGAAAAACAAATAAAACTGCACGCAGGAAAAAAACACAAAAAATGAGTGGCGCTGTAGTGCAGCAACGCGCTCTCCCTGGGGAGAGCAGCCCGAATTTCACACAGAGAAATCTGTTGAAATACAAATACAAATCTTGTAAACTAGCGAATTCCACAGGCTGGGTAGTAGAGGATGGGCCCCTTTGAGGCTGAGGGCCCAGCACCGTCTCCCCCAGGCCACGGTCCAGGAAGACGACACCACATCAGTCTAGCGTTGTCTGCGTAGTCATGTGTCGTAGAGTGTGTGCACGGCCAGTTTTGATTAGATCACGCCCCTTAGAGAGGCCACTGTGGCGCCATCTTCAGTGATCTCCTGTTCTGGTAAAGGTTTGCAGTTGGCCGGGTTTTCTCTTGGGAGTTTTCCTTCTCTTGGAAGGACTGCCTGCTGAGGCTAACAGACTCCATCTGCCCGGGTTTGAAATCAGAGTTGTCCTTCTCCTAGACTATTTGGGTCCACGGCACTTTATTCCATATCATTTGGTGCAACCCCCAAAGGGAGGGCTCCCCCATCCGCCGCCTGGGGGACGCGCCCCTATGCCGTATAGTCCCAGCGCGAGGATGTAGTCATTTAAATGAGATGATAAACCAAGGTCCCACGTGCAGCATGCACTTGGCACACTGACAAAGAACCCAAGGCAACGTAAGTGCTGTCCTCTGGCAAAAATTCTGTGGAGAGAAATCCATCGGTACACAAATTGTGTGGACAGAAATCCACAGGTACACAAATTGTGTGGAGAGAAATCCACAGGTACACAAATTGTGTGGACAGAAATCCACAGGTACACAATTACAATTTGAGAGAAATCCACAGGTACACAATTACAATTTGAGAGAAATCCACAGGTCCACAAATATACATGCATGCACTCAAGGTCTGACTAAACGTGTTGTACTGTGCTGCTGGTTGGTCTGACTAAACGTGTGCTGCTGGGTGGCCTGACTAAACGCGTTGTACTGTGCTGCTGGTTGGTCTGACTAAACGCGTTGTGCTGCTGGTTGGTCTGACTAAACGTGTTGTACTGTGCTGCTGGTTGGCCTGACTAAACGTGTTGCACTGTGCTGCTGGTTGGCCTGACTAAACGTGTTGTGCTGCTGATTGGCCTGACTAAACGTGTTGTACTGTGCTGCTGGTTGGTCTGACTAAAGCGTTGTACTGTGCTGCTGGTTGGCCTGACTAAACGCGTTGTACTGTGTTGTACTGTGCTGCTGGTTGGTCTGACTAAACGTGTTGTACTGTGTTGTACTGTGCTGCTGGTTGGTCTGACTAAACGCGTTGTACTGTGCTGCTGGTTGGCCTGACTAAACGCGTTGTACTGTGCTGCTGGTTGGTCTGACTAAACGCGTTGCACTGTGCTGCTGGTTGGCCTGACTAAACGCGTTGTGCTGCTGGTTGGCCTGACTAAACGCGTTGTGCTGCTGGTTGGCCTGACTAAACGCGTTGTGCTGCTGGTTGGTCTGACTAAACGTGTTGTACTGTGCTGCTGGTTGGTCTGACTAAACGTGTTGCACTGTGCTGCTGGTTGGTCTGACTAAACGTGTTGCACTGTGCTGCTGGTTGGTCTGACTAAACGTGTTGCACTGTGCGGCTGGTTGGATATCTGCCCAGCAGATGTAGTGCAGCTGATATGGATTAGTCCTTATGCACTGATGCCTCCATGGAAAACTGAAACTGATTTTTGCTATCATTACCATCATCATTATCATCATCAGACTGACATCAGCTTGCAGTGATTTCTGTTATTATCATCAGACTGACACCAGCTTGCAGTGATTTCTGTTATCATTATCATCAGACTGACACCAGCTTGCAGTGATTTCTGTTATCATCATCATCATCAGACTGACACCAGCTTGCAGTGATTTCTGTTATCATTATCATCAGACTGACATCAGCTTGCAGTGATTTCTGTCATCATCATCATCAGACTGACATCAGCTTGCAGTGATTTCTGTCATCATCATCATCAGACTGACATCAGCTTGCAGTGATTTCTGTTATCATTATCATCAGACTGACACCAGCTTGCAGTGATTTCTGTTATCATTATCATCAGACTGACATCAGCTTGCAGTGATTTCTGTCATCATCATCATCAGACTGACATCAGCTTGCAGTGATTTCTGTCATCATCATCATCAGACTGACATCAGCTTGCAGTGATTTCTGTCATCATCATCATCAGACTGACATCAGCTTGCAGTGATTTCTGTCATCATCATCATCAGACTGACATCAGCTTGCAGTGATTTCTGTCATCATCATCATCAGACTGACATCAGCTTGCAGTGATTTCTGTTATCATTATCATCAGACTGACATCAGCTTGCAGTGATTTCTGTTATCATCATCATCATCAGACTGACATCAGCTTGCAGTGATTTCTGTTATCATTATCATCAGACTGACACCAGCTTGCAGTGATTTCTGTTATCATTATCATCAGACTGACACCAGCTTGCAGTGATTTCTGTTATCATTATCATCAGACTGACACCAGCTTGCAGTGATTTCTGTTATCATTATCATCATCAGACTGACATCAGCTTGCAGTGATTTCTGTTATCATTATCATCATCAGACTGACATCAGCTTGCAGTGATTTCTGTTATCATTATCATCATCAGACTGACATCAGCTTGCAGTAATTTCTGTTATCATTATCATCATCAGACTGACATCAGCTTGCAGTGATTTCTGTTATCATTATCATCATCAGACTGACATCAGCTTGCAGTGATTTCTGTTATCATTATCATCATCAGACTGACATCAGCTTGCAGTGATTTCTGTTATCATCATCATCAGACTGACATCAGCTTGCAGTGATTTCTGTTATCATTATCATCATCATTATCATCATCAGACTGACACCAGCTTGCAGTGATTTTTGTTATCATTATCATCATCAGACTGACATCAGCTTGCAGTAAGGCCAACAGCTGTATCATGTATATGGTCAATATGATCAATGGTTTCTTCACTGCAATTGTAATTCATTTACAGCTTAGTCTTTTGTGAAGGACTACTGACTCAAACTAGGAGGTAAAATTGCACTGGCTCTTAGCGCTGCAGCCTTGGGGGCTAGCTGGCTGGCCTTTGGGAACTATCCCCAATGTCAACTGTCCAAAAGGCCTATTGACTGACAGAGAGGGGTTGTAACTTGGGCAAGACACTCTCCACTGTAATCAAGTTGTAGCCAAGATAGTCAGGGCAGCAGTTGCCTCCTCTGCTGTTCTGGTGGTCACAGTCAGACATGACTATCATACAAAATATATTTAAACAGTACCTTCAGGTCTCTACAAGCAGTTTGCACACACACACGCACACACACACACACACACCAACCATCCACTCACACTAACACACACACGCACACACACAACCATTCACTCTCACACCCAAAACCACCTATACCCACACCAAGCAAAACACACACACACACAAACACACACACCAACCATCCACCCACCCACCCACACTAACGCACACACACAACCATTCACTCTCACACCCTAAACCACCTATACCCACACCAAGCCAAACACACACACACACACACACACACACACACACTAACCATCCAACCACCCACCCACACTAACACACACACACACACACAAACACGCCCACACACACACACAACCATTCACTCTCACACCCCAAACCACCTATACCCACACCAAGCAAAACACACACACACACACTAACCATCCACCCACCCACCCACACTAACACACACACACATACAAACACCCACACAACCATTCACTCTCACACCCCAAACCACCTATACCCACACCAAGCAAAACACACACAACACAAACACACACACCAACCATCCACCCACCCACCCACACTAACACACACACACACACAACCATTCATTCTCACACCCAAAACCACCGATACCCACACCAAGCCAAACACACATACACACACACACCACATACACACACACACACACGCACACCACACACACACACACCACACACACACACACACACTACACTGTGCTGACCTGAGGTGCTGGCAGTAGATGTTGTCGATGTTCCACAGAATGAACCCTGACATATAGGTCAGGAAGGAGGATACATACAGCATGGTGCCCACTTTGTTCTGGTATTTTCTGTAAACAGTCATCATTTTTTTCCACTTTTTTCTTTTCTTTTCTTCTTCCACCATGCAACACTTATTGGTTTAAATAATGTTCACTTGTTCAACAGTACACAGGAATTATCCACACAAGAAAAGACAACAGAACATCAACACATTTAAAGCTTATGGTGTGCTCACACATTGCACTTTTCTCCTTTTAATTCTTTATTTCTTCCATCATGCAACACTTATTGGTTTAAATAATGTTCACTTGTTCAACAGTACACAGGAATTATCCACACAAGAAACGACAACAGAACATCAACACATTTAAAGCTTATGGTGTGCTCACACGTTGCACTTTTCTCCTTTTAATTCTTTTTTTCTTCCACCATGCAACACTTACTGGTTTAAATAATGTTTGGTTGTTCAACAGCACACAGGAATTATCCACACAAGAAAAGAAAAAGGAGCATCAACATGCTTAAAGCTTATGGTGTGCTTACCCACAGCACTTTGATTTCCATGTGAACTATGAATATCATAAATATAAAATCGCTTATCTATAATTTATCTGTTTATTCATTGAGATATCTTGTTATAACGCATATTCTTCAAGCTCTATGCGCTCTATAAACAGCAAATAAAGTTTTAAAACAAACTACACAAAAACCAAATTGACATATATTCTTAACTTACTATACAACAACAACAACAAAACCAAAAACAACAACAACGTAAGCTCCTGATAAAGAAAGTCTTGAACAGTTAACAGACGTGGACAGGAATTTCATCAACAGTCAGCATGCAGAACTGAAAACAGTGATCACATTACATAATCATGATACTGAAGTACTGAAATCATATGGATCAACAACAACAATAACCAACAACGAATAATCAGCCCCCCTCTGAATGTTAGTATATCACTGGAGCTTTCTTTCTTCAATTTTCCATTGTATCCCACTGTCTTAGAGACATTCTTCTGCCATTTGCAAAAAGAATTATTGAAAAATGAAAAAAGATTTTCAATTACACACACACACACACACACACACACACACACACACACACACACACACACAACCCAATTCAGCTGAGTTGTAAACCACTGACTTCAAACACACATCAACATATCAAACATCAGGGAAGGAAAAGGAAACATTTCATACTTACATCTTTAAACTTTGAATTTCCAACACAAAATCATGGACAACACACACCAATCAAATCAGCCCTCCACCAAACAACAACAACAACCAATAACAACAAACAAACAAACAAAAACAACAACACCACCACCACCAGAACCATAAGCCAACTTCATCATACAATCTTATCAGACACAACCTAAAAGGCAGACACGACATTGTATAGAGAATGCTGATGGACTGATGTTATTTCAACAATTATCAAATTTGTAAAGTGTGATGGTGGTGACACATTACCCAATCAACTTAAGCATCCGTTCAATAAACACCAAACAATATGAGTATTGAGTTCCATGCAATTATCTTTCTTCTTCTTCTTCTGCGTTCGTAGGCTGCACCTCCCGTGTTAATTTCTATGTACATGTGGGCTTTTACCATTATTTTTACCCTGCCATGTATAGGCAGCCATATCTTGTTTTCAGGGGTGTGCATGTTAATTATGTTCTTGTTTCCATAACCCACTGCAAGTTGATATAGATTGCAGGATCTTTAACATGCGTATTTGATCTTCTGCATGTGTGTACACATGAAAGAGGTTCAGGCAGTAGCAGGTCTGCACAAATGTAAACTCTTTCCATACGAACGGCGTTTCACCCCAATTACCATCATCAAAATATTGCAAGCGGAAGGCTCTTATACTGAAAACGTGAATGTTGACAAAGAATACCACAATTCTGACGACGGAAGCTAAAGGTTGGGTCATTCAGACACCCACTGGACATCCGAAGGGTCTGTGTGAGGAGAAGAGAGGACTGGCCGTACTGAGTGAGTTAATCTAAGAGATAAGAAAATTCTCCACCAATCAGACGCATTGAAACCCTGGATCTAACTGGGGGAACTCTAGGTAAGTATCCAGTGACCTAATCGTGCAGCCACCTCACCCATCCATTTCTCTATGCCATCAAGTTTTCTGAAAATTTCCTTCTTTCTTTTCTTTCTTTTTAAAATTCATTACAAATGACGTGAATCTTTAACTGCTGCTGATTTCATTGTTGAAGAAAACATTGTCACTGGTATGCTTTATCACAGACAGAAAACATTGTCACTGGTATGCTTTATCACAGACAGAAAACACAGTCACTGGTATGCTTTATCACAGACAGAAAACATTGTCACTGGTATGCTTTATCACAGACAGAAAACATTGTCACTGGTATGCTTTATCACAGACAGAAAACACTGTCACTGGTATGCTTTATCACAGACAGAAAACACAGTCACTGGTATGCTTTATCACAGACAGAAAACATTGTCACTGGTATGCTTTATCACAGACAGAAAACATTGTCACTGGTATGCTTTATCACAGACAGAAAACACTGTCACTGGTATGCTTTATCACAGACAGAAAACATTGTCACTGGTATGCTTTATCACAGACAGAAAACACAGTCACTAGTATGCATTATCACAGGAAATAATTATTGTCGCTAGTATACTTCATCACAGAAAATATTGTTATTATGAATTAACATAGACAATAAATACTGACATTACTATGCATTGTCATAGACAAGAAATACTGTCACTATAGTATGCATTAATTATTACTTTAGATAATATTGTTAGTGGTGTACATTATCACAGTATTTTGCATCAACAGATACAGGAAATACTGTCACCATTTTCACACAAAGAGAACAGAGAAAGATGAAGCAGAAGAGAGACACAGAGAGAGAAACTAAAAGACGCTACAAAGGAAAGAGTCAAATTCACACTGAAATTTCAAATAATAAAAAAAAAGAAAAAAAAAAAAGGAAAAAGAATGATAAAACCCAAAGACAACCCAGCATTTGGCACTTTCCAAAATACAATAACAAAGTAGAAATACAAACTGTATATGTATGTATATCATTCCAGAATTACAGAATGATAAAACCCAAAGACAAACCAGCATTTGGCACTTTCCAAAATACAATAACAAAGTAAGAATACAAACTGTACATGTATGTATATAATTCCAGAAATACAGAAATGCTGAGAATGACAAAAAGAAGCATTAAATGTTTAGCACTAAATACACACAGTGTAAGGTTAGCACTAAATACACACAGTGTAAGGTTAGCACTAAATACACACAGTGTGTGTGTGTGTGTGTGTGTGTGTGTGTGTGTGTGTGTGCGTGTGTGTCTGTGTGTGAATGTGTCTGCATGTTTTACATTTATTTGCTTATTTATCATCATTGTTTTTTTGGTTTTTTGTTGTTTGTTTTTATTTTTTTTTTTGTGTGTGTGTGTGTGTGTGTGTGTGTGCGCGCGCGCTTAGAATTGACTTCATCAAGATTTTGCGCCTTATAAATATTATCATTATTAGGAGTAGTATTTTTTATGTATTTATCTATTATTTTATTTATTTATTTATTTATTTATTTTTTCCCCTCTAGGCCTGACTAAGCACGTTGGGTTACAAGATGCTGGTCAGGCATCTGCTTGGCAGATGTGGTGTAGCGTATATGGATTTGACCAAACGCAGTGATGCCTCCTTGAGCTACAGATACCAATACTTTTTTTTTTCTAAATGATCTTTTTAAACAGCAGATGTGGTGTAGTGTATATGAATGCTCTGCACACTTTGACTCAAAACTGAAAACTGAAATTGTACATGAATGAGCTTGTGCACACGTTGCACGACAAACCAGTCTTATTATTAACACAGGCATTTTCTGAGGCACCCGTAGTCCATTTTCCAGGGCTCTCAATAAATCACAAATTATCCAAACTAATGTGGAGGCTCAATGACGGAACGCTGACAAACTCCATAGAATATCTGAGCACAATCTCTGCACTGGTTCCCTGTCCCACACAGAATAAAGTAAAAGATCAGCACTCTTGTACTGTATTGTATTGTATTGTATTGTATTGTATTGTATTGTACTGTATTGTACTGTACTGTATTGTATTGTACTGTACTGTACTGTATTGTACTGTACTGTATTGTATTGTATTATTCTTTTTGTCACAACAGATTTCTCTGTATGAAATTCGGGCTGCTCTCCCCAGAGAGAGTGCGTTGCTACACTACAGTGCCACCCATTTTTGGGGTATTTTTTCCTGCCTGCATTTTTTTTGTGTGTGTTTTCCTATCTAAGTGGATTTTTCTACAGAATTTTGCCAGGAACAACCCTTTTGTTGCCGTGGGTTCTTTCACGTGCGCTAAGTGCGTGCTGCACACGGGACCTCGGTTTATCGTCTCATCTGAATGACTAGCATCCAGACCACCACTCAAGGTCTAGTAGAGGGGGAGAAAATACTGGTGACTTTGCCGGGATTCGAACCAGTGCACTAAGATTCTCTTGCTTCCTAGGTGGACGCGTTACCTCCAGGCCATCACTCCACTCCTATGTTATAAACGTATAAACAAATCTGCTCCTTCCTGTCTCTGTGGCTGCCTTCACTACCACACCGCGTCTCGTTCTCCACGATCAGTTTTGGATCCAGTGTTTCCGTGTTCACAGTGGACTGCTACTCTGTGTCCATACCCTGCACTTGGAATGAGCTCCCTCTTTCACTTCGTCAAACACTGGAGTGATGGCCGAGGTAACACGTCCACCCAGGAAGCGAGAGAATCTGAGTGTGCTACTCCGAATCACGGCTCAGCCGCCGATATTTTCTCCCCCTCCACTAGACCTTGAGTGGTGGTCTGTACATTAGTCATTCAGATGAGATGATAAACTGAAGTTCCATGTGCAGCATGCACTTAGCGTACGTAAAAGAACCCACGGCAACAAAAGGGTTGTTCCTGGCAAAGTTCTGTACAAAAATCCACTAAGATAGGAAAAACAAATAAAACTGCACGCAGGAAAAAAAAAAAAAAAAAAAAAAGGCTTTCTATTAACACTGGCCTTAAAGTGCATCTTCCCTGAATAACTCTCTCCAGTCCCCCCCACCCCCCGTCTCTTCCTGCTCTGCTGTTTCTTCAGATTTCTATTAACATATGTGTATGTCTTGTTTTTTTTGTTTTTTTTAATATTAAGAGTTATACATGTGTGTGAATGACTGGTGTGTAAGCACTTTTATCCATCTCTGTACATGATTCAGAGCTATATAAACACTTTTCATTTTATTATCATTACTATTACTATTATTAGTATCATTATTATCGTCATTATCACCATCATCATTATCATTAATTTTCACTCTTATTATCATTACTATTATGCAAAAAGCACAAAGCATACAGAAAATGATAAACTAACATTATACTATTGCATATGCAGTCATCAGTATTGCTTTCTAGATTTTCTCAATTATTTTTTGTCTCATTCAAATAAACCAAGAAAGAAACACCAAAAAAATCAACAAAAAACTGATTTGCAAAGATTATGATTATTATGACTAATTATGTGCACACACAAAAATCACACTGGGTAAAAAAACACATCTACTGGTGGCATTTAAATAAATGATTATGTCATTAACTCACACCAGATGTTATCATAGTGTTCTAATCACAAGCATTACTGTGTCGATGATTTTTTTAACAATAATCTCCTTTAGTTATTATACCACTTCTTTGTCAAAGAGTTATCTTATAATGAAGGAATATTTACAAACAAGACTTAAAGCGAGACTGTTGCAATACTAGCAGACAGTTACAGGTGTGTTGGTTGTTTTTTTTTATAAATACAAAACAAACAAAAAAATTATCACACTGGTTAGAGAAATGACTGATTTAAATCAAACACACACACACACACATGCACGCACACGCACACGCACAAACCAACCACACATACAGACAGAAAACAGGTCAGTTTAAAGCGAAGCACACAACGTCTACACAGAAAATGCTACACGGAGAATCCTGTACAGCAGAGACAGGCACCACAACAGACATTGCCACCCTCCGACTTACAACAGGCTTCTCAAAGCACCAAATACCATCACAGCAACCATCACACCATAAGCCGCCTGAAAAACAACAACAAAAAACAAACACACAGTAGAGAGGATGGTGATGCTCAGATCAACATGACTCAGTCGATATGCATCAGGTTGACAGGACTCAATATGCTCAGATCGACAGGACTCAATATGCATCAGGTTGACAGGACTCAATATGCTCAGATTGACAGGACTCAATATGCTCAGATCGACAGGACTCAATATGCTCAGATCGACAGGACTCAGTATGCATCAGATCGACAGGACTCAATATGCATCAGGTTGATAGGACTCAATATGCATCCGGTTGACAGGGCTCAATATGCTCAAAACGATAGGGCTCAGTCAATATGCTCAGGTCGAAAAGACTCAATATGCTCAGTCAACAGGACTCAATATGCATCAGGTTGACAGGACTCAATATGCTCAGATTGACAGGACTCAATATGCTCAGATCGACAGGACTCAATATGCTCAGATCGACAGGACTCAGTATGCATCAGATCGACAGGACTCAATATGCATCAGGTTGATAGGACTCAATATGCATCCGGTTGACAGGGCTCAATATGCTCAAAACGATAGGGCTCAGTCAATATGCTCAGGTCGAAAAGACTCAATATGCTCAGTCAACAGGACTCAATATGCATCAGGTTGACAGGACTCAATATGCTCAGATTGACAGGACTCAATATGCTCAGATCGACAGGACTCAATATGCTCAGATCGACAGGACTCAGTATGCATCAGATCGACAGGACTCAATATGCATCAGGTTGATAGGACTCAATATGCATCCGGTTGACAGGGCTCAATATGCTCAAAACGATAGGGCTCAGTCAATATGCTCAGGTCGAAAAGACTCAATATGCTCAGTCAACAGGACTCAATATGCATCAGATCATCAGATCGACAGGACTCAATATGCTCAGATCGACAGGGCTCAATATGCTCAGTCTCAATATGCTCAGTCAACAGGAATCAATATGCTCAGATCGACAGGGCTCAATATGCTAGGGTCGACAGGACTCAATATGCTCAGTCGACAGGACTCAATATCCTCAGGTCAACAGGACTCAATATGCTCAGTCGACAGGACTCAATATGCTCAGTCAACAGGACTCAATATCCTCAGGTCAACAGGACTCAATATACTCAGTCGACAGGGCTCAATATGCTCAGGTCGACAGGACTCAATATGCTCAGTCTCAATATGCTCAGTCAACAGGACTCAATATGCTCAGTCGACAGGACTCAATATCCTCAGGTCAACAGGACTCAATATGCTCAGTCGACAGGACTCAATATGCTCAG
>JAAQRG010272275.1:10000-12788 GCA_011634625.1 Babylonia areolata | reverse complement strand
GAGCACCTTCATAGTATAAACAACACACACCAAGCACCATCATATAGTGAACAACACACAGCCAGCACCGTCATAGTGTGAACAACATACAGCAAGTACTGTCATAGTGTGAACAACACACAGCCAGCACCGTCATAGTGTGAACAACACACAGCCAGCACTGTCACAGTGTGAACAACACCCAGCAAGCACCGTCATAGTGTGAACAACACACAGCCAGCACCGTCATAGTGTGAACAACACACAGCCAACACCGTCACAGTGTGAACAACACACAGCAAGCACCGTCACAGTGTGAACAACACCCAGCAAGCACCGTCATAGTGTGAACAACACCCAGCCAGCACCGTCATAGTGTGAACAACACACAGCTAGCACCATCATAGTGTGAACAACACACAGCAAGCACCGTCACAGTGTGAACACACAGCAAGCACCGTCACAGTGTGAACAACACACAGCCAGCACCGTCACAGTGTGAACAACACACAGCCAGCACCGTCATAGTGTGAACAACACACAGCAAGCACCGTCATAGTGTGAACAACACACAGCCAGCACCGTCATAGTGTGAACAACACACACCAAGCACCATCATATTGTGAACAACACACAGCAAGCACTGTCATAGTGTGAACAACACACAGCAAGCACCATCACAGTGTGAACAACACACAGCCAGCACCGTCATAGTGTGAACAACACACAGGCAGCACTGTCACAGTGTGAACAACACACAGCCAGCACCGTCATAGTGTGAACAACACACAGGCAGCACCATCACAGTGTGAACAACAAACAGCCAGCACCGTCATAGTGTGAACAACACACAACATGCATCATCATAGTATGAACAACACACAACATGCATCGTCAAATGAAATCAAATCATGTTGCTTATGACCCAGCCAACCGCACCAAGGCTGTGGATGTGAGGAACAGCACATTATGAAAGGGAACACACTCATAGACAGCTGGAATGTGTGAGCGAGAGAGAGAGACAGAGAAAGAGAGGGACAGAGAAAGGGTGGAGGGAGAGAAAGAGAGGGGACAGAGAGGTGGGGGGGAGGAAGAGAAAGAGAGAGGGACAGACAGAGGTGGGGGAGGGAGCAAGAGAGAGAGGCAGTGAAACTGAAAGACAGAGTGGAAAGGGGAGGGGTAGGAAGAGCAAATGTGATGGTGGGAGGGGAGTAAGAGAGGTAAAGAGACAGAGGTAGACAGACAGATGGACAGACATAGACAACAGAGGCAGAGATTGAAATGGATCAAGAATCAAACTCATTACTTGGTATAAGTCCAAATCCCAAGGAAATGAATAGCAAAACAAACATTAATTCCTAAGCACTCTAAACTTCTACAAGGTCTCTTCAACCAGGGAGAAGATGTCTAGTTTGTGAATGACCGATAAAAATAATCCTAACAATATTCATATCAGTAGTAGTGTCATTACTAAGCAACAGGTTTGACGACTGAAACCCAGGCAATTGATGTCTTGTTTGTGAATGACCACCAAGAAAAAATTATCATCAAAATATTCATTTTAGTAGCAGTAGCAGCATTGCTATTAGTATTATCATGTCCTTTGAGTAAAGACTTGTTCAAACTGATAACAATGACAATGATCATGATGATGATGATATACATCACAAGGCCAAACAGTCCTCCCAAATAGTACACAATCACCCGGAACAAATGAGTAAAGAAGAAAATGCTTGCTCCTCAAACTTCCATTGCTTGCTCTATCCTCTCTCCCGCCACAACTGAACAACGTGAAAGGGGGTGGAAGGAGACCCAACATGTAACAGAAAGAAAGAAGAAAATATAACACCTGAAAAATCACCTCCCACTCACAACCTTGGAAAGATCAAGAAGCGGGGAGAGACGCACTACAGGAGGAAGAGAAGTCAAGAAGCGGTAGCAGAAACCCTCTCCCAGGCAGACTGGAAGCCATCTCTCGTGGGAGGCGATCTCCGCTATCGATCTAGCTGACCCAGAAGACGATTTCCTCCTAACACACCAATCACGGCACCCACGCTTGACACTATCAAAGGTTATTCGTGTCCCCAGCACACGCACGCACGCATACACACACACACACACGCGCGCGCGCGCGCGTGCGTGCAGAATATAATGGGTTTTTTTTTTAACTACAGCATCGAGGTTCATTCAGAATATAATACTGCTGGTATTATTCTTGTTTGTTTGTTTGTTTTTAGTTTTTGTTTTTATTACTGCAGCAATGAATCTGTTTGACAACGGAAGACAACCAACACCAATGCCATGCTATAAATATGTGAGCACTTTTGAGGCCGAAAGGACAGGGAGGAAGGGCAGAGGTGAGTGAAGTGCAACTGAGACAGACTCTTGACATTTAGAAAGATATACAGACAGCCAACTGGTGTCTTTTTGTCATCTTCACAAATTCATCAATTCATCTTAAAACATGATTAACAAGTAAATAAACAATTTATTGAATTATAAACAAATAAACAAAGGTCAACAACAACGTTTCACAGCTGTCGGGTTGACAGGCATGGTGATACCGAAAGACTGCTCGTTTGTGTGTGTGTGTGTGTGGGTGTGTGTGTGCAGGGGTGAGGGGGGGCATGTGCGTTGTCTGTCCGTCTATCTCCCCCTAACTTTCTGCTTCTCTGTCCCACCTCGCTCCCTCCGTCCAAAGCCCCTGCTCCACTCCACCTCCTCTCCCCCTCCCCCCAACAAACCTGGCTCAGTCCCTTCCTCCTTTCCTTCCCCTTCACTCCTAACGCAAGGATGGAGGGAGGGTGAA
>JAAQRG010272275.1:0-5000 GCA_011634625.1 Babylonia areolata | reverse complement strand
AAGACAACTGAAGACACTTACATTATGCTATTACATGCATTTTTATTGGACCCAGCCCTCGACTCCAGCTTGTATGAAAACTAAACCCCAGATAGAGAAGAGACGGGTGGATGGGGAAGGAGGGTAAGAGGGCGGTGGGGAGTGGAGGGGTGGAGCGGCAGTGAGGCAGAGACAAAGCAGGAGGGAGGCGGCGGTTTGATGTAAACAGTTGCATGTTGTTATGTGTTTGGTTTTTTGATGTTAATGTTGTTGCTGTTTTAAACAGCCTTGATTCCTGAACGAGGGTGTGTATAAACAAGAGAGGGAGAGAGGGCGTGGAGGAGAAGAAAGAGAGAAAGAGATGGGGGGCGGGGTGAGAAATTTCACTTGAAGAAGGCACAGGAATACGCACATTATGGTTTTTTCTTTTTTTTCCACCCCATTTTTTTAACATCAGTTTCTCTGGACAGGAAGTGAAGGGGTAAGCTAAGAGGAACGTGGGGGAGATGGGGGAGACGGAGAGAAGGTAACAAATACCAGGCAAAATGTTTACATCAACAAAATATTGGAAATAATTAAAAGCCAGCAGAAACAGAGTGACCGGACAGTCAAAAGACAAATCGAGACAGACCGAATCTCACACCGGATCTCAGTCGGGGAAGACAGAAATTACATAAAAAATATAAGAAACCAATCACAGATTAATTAGCAATTATGGACCCGTGAGGCAGTTAAGGGCGTCGTAACAAGCTTTCAACGCTTTTCCTTTCTATTCTGGCACACAACTTGCCGCAAGGGGAAAAAAGAGGAGGGAGTGGGATGCAGACTTTTGTGGTGACAAGTTCGTGGACATGTCCATCATTAAGAACTGGGGATGGAGGAAAACAGTAAGTCAATGTGCCCCGGCTTCAATCCATCAATGCCATCGCTGCCCACATGGCACGCACGCACGCGCGCGCGCACACACACACACACACACGTAAACACACACACACACACACACACACACACACACACACACAAACATGTTGCACTGTGTCTGTTTGGGTGGCGTGAGGTCCGCTTTGCATTGTTATTACTTTTCTTTGTCACATAACTGATATTGTTCACGTGAATTTCGGGCCAGGCTCTCTCTTATCTCCCCTGGTATGAGAGAGAAGTGTGTCACCACACAGTGTGTAGCGCCATCCTCTCCCCCTTCCCCTCACCCCACTCTCCCCTTCACCTATATATCTCATGATATATATATCTCATGTTAGCCATTTTGTTTATTTCTTTGCGACATGCCTCTTTGATCTTCTGCGTGCCTATACACATCACAAGAAAGAATCAACAGCTAGCAATCTATGGACAAATGAAAAGTTGGTCTGAGAAAAGGAATGGAGAGAGAGAGAGAGAGAGAGAGAGAGAGCGGTGGGGGGATAAAGAAAATGAAACATGCTAAATAAACAAATAAATAAATCATAAAAGGAAACGAAAAAAAGAAAGAAACAAACTAACAAACGAAACGGCAGCAGCAACAACACGAACAGAACAACAACGAACCCATCAAAAAAAAAAAAAAAGACAATAAAGAAAACAAAGAACATTTAAAAAGAAAGCAACAACAACAACAAAAAATCCTGATTAGCCCCCGATACCAAACACACAAGACATACACCCCAAACATCAACAGTGCGCGGTTTTTACAGTCTCTAAAGGTACCTACTCTTCCCCCCCCCCCCCCCCCAAAATCCCCCCCGTCCCGTCCCACCCCACCTTCCCCTCTTTCTCTCTCTGCCTCTTTCTCCCTATACTACATGTGTTATGTGTAGCCCACTGAGCTGAAAGTATAGAGCTCGATGGTGAAGCCCCTCGCACCCCGCGCGCGAAACCCTATGAGCCAGCCAGTCTCAGCACGCAGCCAGCCCCTACTTTAGTCAGGCAGGCAGGCAGGATGCCACAAGCCAATAACATCCATCACGGCTGTCGCCCCCGGTTGGGGGAGCCTGCAGACAAATTCCACCAGGACCCTACAGGCTGGAACCCTGGCCCCGCCACATGCCGTTAAAGACATGTGTGGGCGCAAGCTGCACCAATGGCGCAGGCATGGGGTGTGGGTTCGGGGGATAGGCAGGGGGATGTTCAAGACTATAGAATAAGGATCATTTTCCCACCCACCCCTGCACACGCACGCACGCGTGCGTGCGCGCGCGTGCACACACACACACACACACACACATGAGAATGCTCTCCCTCTCCACTTTGTTATCATCATCATCATCATAGCCATTATTATTATTACTATTGTTCCACACTCGTGACTTTATCTCCTTTTTTTTATAAATAGAAAAACGGACATGTTATTCTCTGGACTTCCCCCCACCCCCACCCCCCAACCCCTTCTTTCCCCTCTCTTTTCCTGGTATGCAACATGTATATGAATCATCAATCAGGGACACCTCTATCCTCTGACTCAACGAATAATATAATATGTATGCATCACTATATACTATGTATTTATGTTGCAAATGCTGAAAATATGAATCAGTGCGTGAGAGAGAGAGAGAGAGAGAGAGACAGAGAGAGAGAGAGAGAGGAGAGAGAGAAACTGAATGACAATGTTTCGAATGCATCTTTTTCCTTTTGTTTGATAAAATATTTTCCAGATCATACCTGAATGGTTCAACCTATTTTTTCCATTCCGATTCATCACAAACAATATCAACACAATATACCAAACTAAGCCCACCCCTTTCTTTCCTAATCAGTCTGAGCAAACAAAATCAGTTAACAGTGCATCAAAGTGATTCAATCTCTCCTTTCCTCTTCAACTTCAACTGATGGTGATAAACAGAGGTCCCATGTGCAGTACGCATTTTGCATACTGAAAAAGAGCCTATGGCAACATAAGTGTTACCCTCTGGCAAAATTCTGTAGAATAAATCCATTCTGATACAGTAGGTACACATAGCCGGTTTCTGATTGATCTCCAACTGATTGCAGAATGTTCCTTGGATGATAGTGTAAATGATGAAATTTCACATAAAAAATTACACCAATACGATTTAACCTAGAAATATATATCAGAAGCTGGGTTATGCTGCTAGTCAGGCATCTGCCTAGCAGATGTAGTGGTGTGTACATGGATCATTCCATCATTATTGTTCACAGTAAACCCACCAAATTGTAGTATATATAATAACAACCAATTAGCTTCTCTTCTTTTCTTTTTTTATCTACTTCATGCTCTCTTTCCTCTTCCACTTCGTCTGACGATTTTTGGACACTATGACCACAAAGGTCCCATTTCCTATCTGGCCTCCTCAGCTGTGGCCTCATCTGAACATCAACCTGCAACCTGAAGCTGTTCATGGACTGGAGTTTCTGGAGCTGAGCTCCTTTCACATCACTGCTGAGGAAGGACAGAATCAGTGGCGGGGTGTTATAGCAGCCAGTCCTACTGAGATATATATAATATACTCAAGCGTACACCTCAACTGCCTTTTGTGAGTGGCTCTTCTGAGTGGAGTGGAGTGGAGTGTGGCTGCAGAGACAGTGAACAGAACACGTTTCACGGCCTTCACTGGTCGCTTTGCAACCAACAAGCTGAACAAACCAGGCGAACATCGCGCGCGCGCACGTGCGTGCGTGCGCGCGCGCGCGCGCGCGTGTGTGTGTGTAATATAGTTTTGTGTGGTGTTGTGCAGTGTCAATGGGCAGTGGCTCTCCGTCAACAGCTGACACTGAGGCAGCCAGAAACACTGACCACCCTTCAGTGCACCATCCAAAACAGGCTGCTGCGGTCACTCCTCAACGTGTATCTGTACAGGGACACTCGCTGACCGTTCCCACCACAACGTGAAGCCCCAGAACTGATGGTACCGCGATGGGGTGAAGTAGATGGATATAGAGACACTATGGTTGTATCAATGAAATATAAAAAGAGGCGGCATCGTTGCCATCATCATCACTTAGTGTCGTTCCTATCCTCATCACCTGTCAATGAAAACGATCAGTCACCTGTGTGTGCACGCGCTGAAGTGAGTAGAACGCTAAAATATGAACCAGTGTGGAGTTGTGCGTGGGTGACGGATAAACGCCAGCTGTCCTTTTTTCATTTTCACACACACACACAACACCACAACACACCACAACACAAGGCAACACAACACAACACACACACGCGCGTGCGTGCACGCACACACACACACACAGAGAAGAGGCCTATACGAAGACGAGAGGTGAAGGGGGAATGAATCCACATCATAAGATACACAGAAGAGGTGGGAGGGGGGGGGGAGGCGGGGAAGCAGAGATAGATACAAGAGGTGAATCAGATTCCACATCTCGTTGCTACGATTACACCGCGTGATGTTTCGCATTAAAACACTGCCAGTTAACTGGAAACTAACTCTACCCCTACCCCCGACCCCTCAGAGCACATGAACCACTCAGCTTTTCCCACCTCCATCCCACCTCCACATCCTGATAAGACCAATTTCCTCCCGCTGATATAACACTAAGTCAGAAAACACAAACAAATAAATATTGCGTTGTTTGGAAACAAAAAGCCTGACACACCGATCTTAAAAAGAAAGCCAAACAGCGCTTAACTGTGAAAAAAAAATAGTCAACTCTTGTTTTGGAAACTGTTAGTTTGGGACAGCAACAATCACAATCGTGAGAGTTTGGAAAAGCAGATAAATCTTAGTTTAAATATACATATATACTACTTATATATAGGTTCAACAAAAAGCTGTAAGCTTACGATATCACGTGTTCAAACAAATTCTTCTTTGGAAATTAATACGTGAAAAAAAACAAAAAAAACACACACAATCACTCTAAATGGGAACTTAATCGGATTAGTAACCCAAATTGAAAATCACATCTGACTCCATTCAACCCCCACCCCACTTCCATTCCATCGGGGGAGGGGAAGGGGGAGAGGGAGGTGGTGGGGGTAGAATATCTTGCCCCAGCGTCCTGCCAGAATCCAGTACTAACGGAAAACACAACACACGTGAAAACAAGCCAAC
>JAAQRG010272269.1:0-12824 GCA_011634625.1 Babylonia areolata | reverse complement strand
GTGATGCTGATAATTATGATGATGACGAAGATGATGAAGTGCGTGTATACATGTGCTTGGCGATTCTGTCAGGAGCGGTCGCTGCTAAGTGTTTTTTTGGGGGGGCACGACTTGTTTGTGTGTGTGTGTGTGTGTGTGTGTGTCGCCTTGATTACTGTTGGCTTCATTTACTAATATTTTTCATTAAAAAAAAAAAGTTATGTGACTTACAATGATAATAATGATAAGAAGAAGAAGAATATGAATGATAATGTTAATAATGATGATAATAAGCAGAAGAAGAAATACATTAATTTAGACTTATTAAAAACACAAGAAACAACGGTAACAGCAGCACACAGAAATGTAGTATCGACAGTAACAGTAACAACAACAACATGATAATAATGATAATAGTAAAAACAACTTCAACAATAAGATGACGATATTTCAGATTATAATGATAATGATGACCATAATGATAATAAATAATTCTAAGCTAGCAAGTGTCTGATTCAATGATTCTCTCTCTCTCTCTGTCTCTGTTTGTCTGCTTGTCTCTGTGTCTCACTCTCTTTCTCTGTCTCTCTCTTTCTGTCTTTCTCTGTCTCTCTCTCTCTCTTTCTGTCTCTCTGTCTCTGTCTCTCTCTCTGTTTCTGTCTCAGTCTCTGTCTGTCTCTCTGTGACTGTCTCTCTCTCTGTCTCTCTGTTTCTGTCTGTCTCTGTCTCTGTCTCTTTCTGTTTCTCTCTCTCCATTCTGTTTTTACCTTTCTGTCCCATTTTATCTGTGTTGCACCATTTTGTTCACTAGAGCTTTACAGCGAATGACATTAAAACATTTCAGTGTTCAGTGTTCTCTCTCTCTTTCTCTCTCTCCATATATCTATCTATCTATCTATATACACACACATATATATATACATATATCAATATATCAATATATCAATATATATATATATATATATATATATATATATATATATATCTGTACATATACATCATCATGACTGTAACAATGTTATTGATATTATTGTGTCATACGATGATGATGATGATGATGGTGAAAAGGTTCTTATTTATGATGATTAATAACATGTAAACAATGTACGACAAGACTGATGGCCAATGTGGTGTCTTTCTTCCCCCCCCCCCCCAACCCCCACCCCCCCATCTCCCACCGTGCCAACAACAGGTGCCCGGAGCGCGTGTTGCTGTGCCTACTGCCCGTGCCCCCGAACAACGTGTGTGACCATGCTCTCCACATCCACCACACCCTCATCACGGCCTTCTGTGTGGAGCACGCCATCCGCTGTCTGAGGGTGAGTTGTATTCAGCTTCTGTTTCTCAAGAAGGCGCTGCTGCTGCTGCGTTCAGGCCAAAAAAAAAAAAAAAAAAAATCTACATGTATGCTGCTGCATCACATCTGCCAGGCATATATCTGCCTTGACCAGCAGCGTTACCCAACACGCTTAGTCAGGCCTTGGGTGTATGCATATATATATATATGTATATATATATATTTTTTTTTTATAATAATTTTTTTTTTATGCACCTATTGTCGTGGATTTCTTAGAGGGTTTCTTCTACAGAAATTTGCTGGAGGACAACACTTTTGTTGCAGTGGGTTTTTTGTTGGTTTTTTTGTTTTTGTTTTTGCTTTCTTTCTTTTTTTACCAGTGTGTCTTGTACTTGCTGCACATGGGACCCCTCCTCCGTTTATCGTCTCATCCGAAGGACTAGATGCTTGGTTTTGGTTTTCCAATCAAACTTGGGAGAAAGGGACAGAGCGGGATTCGAACCCACACCCTCTCTCTCTCAAACACTGTATTGGCAGATGAGAGTCTTCACCATTCTGCCCTCTTCCTCCTCCCTGATCATAAGGCTGGCTGTGATGGTGTGTGTGTGTGCGTGTGCGCGTGCGTGTGTGTTTCTCTGTGTATGTGTGTTGTCTGTGTTTCTCAGTGTGCACATACATACAAACACACATGTAATAGAAGAGTATTTTGTCACTTTAAGTTCCATGTGCTGTTTCCTGTACATCACACACATATAGACACACATACAGACACAATCAGTCAAATACATACAGTAATTCAATAAGATTAAGGCAGATCCATACATTATCAAACAGGATAAAACTGAACGCATTTATAACTAAGTTCAGCAAAGATGTTAGGTGCATATGTAGAGAACATATATCTAGCAACCATATAATATTCGAATGTCAGAATCTAAAATGTTTTTTACCAGACTTCACCAAAAGTTCTTTTGAATGTGTTATTAACAATTCCAATATGTTACTTGCTGTTGCAGAAGGTTTGCTGCGTAGTCCAATAGGACATTTGTTATAGTTGTTTAATGTTGGCGTTTATAGCGTTTCCATTTTCCCTAGCGTTCTCTCTCCCTATTTTATCCTCCACACATACACACACTTTTACCCCCACACCCTCCCACAACCCCTACCCCCACGGTTTTTTGTTGTTTTTTTTCTCGTCTAATATCACTTCAAGTGGAAAGATGTTAAACTGAAGTCGAACGATACAGACACACACACACACACACACACACACACACACACAAACACACACGCATGTGCTTGTGCTTGGTGACAATTTTATTCATGGGTTCATTCATTCCTTTATTATATTATCATCTCTCTCAATAATGGTCAGGTGCATGAGGAGGACCTGCACCGAGCGGTGAACCATGTGATGGACAGTCCAGCAGAGGAAAAGGACAACAGTCCAGCGGCCAGTGTCCGGCAACAGCTGACAACTGCCACGTCACTGACCGCTGCTGCTGCTGCTAGCGCTGCTGCTTCTACTGCTGCTTCTGCTGCTTCCAAGCCGGATGTACGCTGCGTGCTGGTGAAAGTGGGTACAGTTCTGTGTGTATGTGTTTGTGTGTCACAGTGTGTGTGTGTGTGTGTTAAAAAAATGTGTGTGAATGCCTGGTGAGTATGCATGAATGTATCCTCTTATGTGCATGTGTGTCAGTCCTGTGTGTGTGTGTGTGTGTGTGTGCAAAAAAAATGTATGTGAATGTCCTGTATGCGTGATTGTATCCTCTTGTGTGTGTATGTGTGTGTGCACTAAAAAATTGTCTTTGAATGCCTGGCGAGTATGTGTGATTGTACCCTCTTGTGTGCATGTGTGTGAGTCCTGTGTGTGTGTTTATGTGTGTGTGTGTGTGTGCAAAAAAAATGTTTGTGAATGTCTGTCCTGTATGCGTGATTGTATCCTCTTGTGTGCGTGTGTGTGTGTGTGTGTGTGTGTACTAAAAAAAATTGTGTGTGAATGCCTGGCGAGCATGTGTGATTGTACCCTCATGTGTCCGTCTGTGTGAGTCCTCTGTGTGTGTGTGTGTGTGTGTGTGTGTACTAAAAAAATTGTGTGTGAATGCCTGGCAAGCATGCATGATTGTACCGTTGTGTGCGTGTGTGTGAATCCTGTGTGTGTGTGCTAAAAAAATTGTTTGTGAATGCCTGGCGAGTATGCATGATTGTATCCTCTTGTGTCTTTGTGTGTGTGTGTGTGCTTAAAAAATGTGTGTGAATGCCCGTCTTGTATGCATGATTGTATCCTCTTGTGTGCGTGCATGTGAATCCTCTGTGTGTGTGTGTGTGTGTGTGCGCACACAAAAACAATTGTGTGTGAATGCCTGGCGAGTATGCATGATTGTACGCTCTTGTGTCTGTGTGTGTGAGTCCTCTGTGTGTGTGTGTGTACGTGTGTGTGCTTAAAAAGTGTGTGTGAATGCCTGGCCTGTATGCATGATTGTACCCTCTTGTGTGAGTCCTCTGTGTGTGTGTGTGTGTTTATATAATCATGCATGCACATTCACTGTTTGTTTGTCAAAGCATTTAAAAACAAGCCTATGTGTGTATATGTTTGTGTGTGCGTGTGTGTGCCTCATAGACCTTCTTTTATCTTAGCTTTGTTTTTCTGTGGGAAAAGCTTGTCCTGGGATTGTGGAAACATTCTATTTTTTGCAAAACCGTTTCCTACTGTATTCTGGCCTTTCTTTTGGTCATCTCGTCTGGACGAGTTCTCTCTTCCTGCCGAGTTTTATTCTGGCTCTGTTGTTCTTTGTGTGTGGGTGTGTGTGTGCATACATTGTGTGTGTGTGTGCATGCATGCATGTGTGCACATGCATATGCATAAGTTGTGTGGGAAAAGGAGTGGAAAATAATGGGAGGTGGTATCTGCATACCTTTATTTGCATACCTGTATGTGGTCATTTGGTGATTCGTCCAAAACGGAACAAAACAAAGCAAAACAACTAAACAAACAAACAAACAGTTTACAGAGAAAAAAAAATTTTCTTCCACAATGTTGAAATCGATTTAAAAAAAAATTTTTTTTTTAAGATTATTTGCCTGTTTAGATGATTGTTTTCTTGGGTTTTTTTTGTAGTTATTTGATTTTCTGAGTGGCTTTTTTTTTAAATGATGATTGTTGTTGTTTTTTTTGTAGTTATTTTATTTTCTGAGTGGCTGAATCAGACTTTGATCCTTAAGAAAGTCACGTCGATTCTTTCTGTGTGCACAGAGTCCGCAGGACGGGTTGAGCTTTGAGGACGAAGTGGTTCTGGACTATCACGATGACGTCATGAGCAACGATGTGTTTCCAAAACCAGTGCTGTCCATACCTGGTTGAATGAAGGCCCTCCCTTGAGACCTTTCTCTGTGCGGGTTTTATCCAACATGTTTTATGGTGGCTCATCGCTGTACCATGGCTACTGCTACTACTACTACTACTGTTGCTGCTGCCGCCATTGCTGCTGCCATCAGTCGGTCTTCTTCTGCCAGATTTCACGGCACCATCCTGTGCAATAAACAGTTGTGCTGCATTGCACAGTGACAGTGCTTCCACTGACGTTCCTGGTCTCATTTTCAGGTATAATTCTTGTAATGATAAGGTGAAAATGAAATTTGAAAAGGGTGGGGGGTATTTTTTTTTGTGTGTGTGTTTTCCGGTTGACTGCACATGGTAGATTTTAGAGAGGATGATCTGATATTTGAATACAGTCTTCGTGTTTGTACGAATATGCCACCTGAAAAATAAAAAGTCTCAAGGATTTTGTTGTATATATATATATATATATATGACTACTATTTATTGCCTGTTTCATGAATTGAGTGTGTTTATATCCATATCTGGTCCACTGATGTATTGCTTTTGATTTCAGTAGTTCGGTTTTTAGAACACACTTACATTTATGCAGTGATTTTTTTTTTTTTTTTGTAATGCCAACACTAATATTACAGAATGGTATGGCAATCTTCCTCTGCAATGCAGTAATCTTTAAAAAGAGAATGACCAGTGAATATTAAAAGACTTGGTGAGGCTGATTGCTTTGGGCAGGGTAGCCAGATTCAGGGTGAATGGAATCTCAGCAAATCCAGAGATGATTTATACCTTCTTAATCCCAAGATTCTTTCTAAAAATCCTTTCTTGTGTCTTTTTTCTTCCCCCCCACCTTTTTTTTTCTTGTAAAAAATATGTACAGGTGTTTGCTGAAGTTGTATTTGAATAATATGCTTGCATGTGTTTGCATATGATTGTGTGTGCCTGTATGCATGATTATGAATATGAGGGTTATCAACATGTGACACATTTTTTTCTCCATCATGTGGAAGATCTGGTTGACAACATGGTGACTCGTTTGTTTTCATACCGTGGACTTGAACTTGAGTCAGTTCACTTTCAGAAATGGAATTCATGAAATATCAGGAACTTTTGATCACGATGATGTGGGTTTTTTTTGGGTTTTTTTAGGTAACCATTCCACTCCTTGTTTTTATATTGTAGATTTTTTTGTATACATTTTTCTCTCAACATTATGCTTGTGGAGTTGAAATAAGACGGGACATAGGTATATGGCACTATGTACCGACCATGTCAAACTGGAGAAAATTGTAGGCAGTAGCTTAGCAGCTCTGGTTGGGAGGTCTTGTGGCTAATATTGTGCAAAAAAGTCTACATACATTCCAGCATGTTTCTGGCTCAGCCAATCAGCGTGATTTGCTCCTGTAGCCGGCATGTTTCTGGTTCAGCCAATCAGCGTGGTTTGCTCCTGTAGCCAGCATGGTTCTGGTTCAGCCAATCAGCGTGGTTTGCTCCTGTAGCCGGCATGGTTCTGGTTCAGCCAATCAGCGTGGTTTGCTCCTGTAGGAAATACTCAGGAGCTGAAGGATGTAAAGGGCACTGATTGGCTGAGCCAGAACGAGGCCTTGGGGTCTGTTTCCTGTATTGTGCTAGACACAAAAAAATTACCAATCGAGGAAATCTGCTGGCTATAGCTTGCACTTGTGTAACATGTTAAGTTTAATTTTTCAGGGTGCTCTGCTATGGGTAAAACTGGACACAATAAAATTTTTGTTGATGAGCAGTTGTTGACAATTTCTCGTTTAAAAGATAACCAAGTATTCCAGAGTTCTAACCAAAACAGGGAGTGTGTGAAGGATTTCCTCTTGTCAAATTTGTCATATATATATATATATTTTTTTTCTTTCTTTCTTTCTTTCATTTGTTTTTTGTCCCACACTGATCAGCATTGAGCTGTGTGGTCTCCTGTTCTATAAGAACTTGGTCTTCTTCTTCTTCTTCTTCTGCATTCATGGGCTGCAACTCCCACGTTCACTCGTATACGCGAGTGGGTTTTTTACGTGTATGACTGTTTTTACCCCGCCATGTAGGCAGCCATACTCCGCTTTCGGGGGTGTGCATGCTGTGTATGTTCTTGTTTCCATAACCCACCGAACGCTGACATGGATTACAGGATCTTTAACGTGCGTATTTGATCTTCTGCTTGCATATACACACAAAGGGGGTTCAGGCACTGGCAGGTCTGCACATATGTTGACCTGGGAGATCGTAAAAATCTCCACCCTTTACCCACCAGGTGCCGTCACCGTGATTTGAACCCGGGACCCTCAGATTGAAAGTCCAATGCTTTAACCATTCGGCTATGGCACCCGTCAAAGAACTTGGTCAAACTGGTCATCATCATTGCATCATCTATACAGTCAACAGGCAGAAAAAAAGGGGTTGTTTTTTTTGTGCCCTTTCATTTCCTGACACCGAATTGACATTCATTCAGTATTCATATGATATGTGACTTCGAATTAACATTCATTCAGTATTCATATGACATGTGACTTCGAATTAACATTCATTCAATATTCATATGACCCATGACACCAAATTAATATTCATTCAGTATTCATATGACCAGTCTTTCATGAACGCTTCACATGGACGGCCATGTCCTATGCATAATTCTTACTTCCACTTTCCATTTTTTACTTTTCTTGCAAATATCTGTAGCATCTTCGTCATTCCCATGGGAATTTGTGGCAGTGCATTGAATGATGTTACTGTTCCATCTGTGTTTACATAGAGACCTTATTTTAATCCATGCTTTTTTAGTGTTCTAATGATTCGTCTTCCACTGATTTTGGCGCACCCTTTGAGTCAGTAGAGTTTCATGTGGGTGATTTCATTCCTTCACCTCGCATTTGTATATTTGCACAACTCTAGTCTTCCATTTTGGTTTTGATGCAGTCTCGCACCCATCCCAGTTTCAATGTATTATTGTTTCTTTCACCATCCGCATACACACATACTGGGCTTTCTTTTATACTCAAAATAGACCTCTGGAGAGTTCCGTGCTTACATGACTGATAGAGGCACTTCACATGATCTGTGTTCTGGAAGTTGATTGGCTCTCCAAAATTTCGAGCAAAAAAGGTGATTGAGAGAGGCAGAACATGCAAAACTTCTTCTTCTGTGTTCACTCGATGACCGTTTTTACCCCGCCATGTAGGCAGCCATACTCCGTTTTCAGGGGTGTGCATGCTGGGTATGTTCTTGTTTCCATAACCCACCGAACGCTGACATGGATTACAGGATCTTTAACATGCGTATTTGATCTTCTGCTTGCATATACACACGAAGGGGGTTCAGGCACTAGCAGGTCTGGACATATGTTGACCTGGGAGATCGTAAAAATCTCCACCCTTTACCCACCAGGCACCGTCACCGTGATTCGAACCCGGGACCCTCAGATTGACAGTCCAACGCTTTAACCACTCGGCTATTGCGCCCGTTGAACATGCAAAACAGCAGGCTTCTTTTTTTCTTTTCTTTTTTTTTTTTTTGGCTGTTTTTTGTGTGTGCATATGATGGCATTTCATTGACCAGAGTTTGGTTGCAGTTTAGAGGCTATCAACTGAAGAAATGGAGGACAGCACATGTTTGCTGCTTTTGTCTGTGTCGATCACCTTTTGCATTGCTTTAAATTTTGAGTAAAAGTTAAGACACGCATGCGCAAGATCCAAGATGGCTGCGGAACTCTCCAGCAGTTGATTAATGAGAGAAAAAAAGTCATCATACTCTACTGTTCACCTTCCCCCCCCCCCACCCCCCCCCCCGAGACTACATTGTGAATATAGTGTGCATCACAGAAAAAGTGCGTGTGTGTGTGTAAATAAAAAGATTTGCCGCCAGTGTTTTCCAAGTTTTTGTATTGGCCTTACATGGTGACATTGTTCATTTGATCACTATCATCAAAATAAAAAATAAAAAATCTAAAAAAAAAAAAAAAACAATATCAAAAGTCCAGTCCAGGCGGTGTTTGCTTATTTTGTGATAAAAAAAAAAGAAAAGAAAGTTATAATGTATTCGTTTCGTCAATGCCTGACAAGTGCATTGGGGTTGAAGCGAAGGTTCGGCATGTATTTATTAAAACTGTCTTACTGTAGGCGCATATTCTTGAAGCTCTATGCGCATCTGCTCTTCTTATTCCCTTTTTTTTTTTTTTTTTTTTTGTATAGCATATGTGAATCAGACACCTCTTAGAAACTGAAACTGAAAACTGTTGGGTTTTTTTTGTTTTTTTTTTGTTTTTTTTTGGTCTCTTCATCTTCATTGTTTAATTAGATAAGTTGTTTGTTTGCCCCCTTAGAGTGTAAGGAGTTCAGGGCCGAAACACTTGACTGAGGGGGGCTTCTTCTCTGAAGACCTTGTACTGTCCAGCTCTCCCTAGAGTTTCTTGTCACAACTGTTTCTTCTATATCTGTCCCTGACTGCTCCAGGACAGGGTATGAACAGAATTAACAGGATCTGTTTTGTTGAAGCGACAACAGCAAAACATTCCGAAGGCAAAATAATTTTAACTGAGAAGGAAGGAAACCCGGTGAAGAATTAATTTCATCAGAAAAATTAGAAATGTTACTCTGCGAGTATGTATTTAAAACAAAAAAAAATTTTTTTTCAACTTTATTGTCTGAAAGGAATAATTTATTTAGACTCCACCATATTTATTAAAACAAAATAGATAAAATAAAAACATTATTGGTCAAGAAGGACCAACTCCTATGGACCTTGTTCGATTCTTTTATTTTTAACAAGTCAAAATCAATTTCCCATGATTACTTATTTACTATCAGAGGAAGAAGGCTGATACCAAAATGTTGTACCTAAAAGAAAGGTTTTTTTTTTTTTTTTTTTTTTTTGTTGTTGTTGTTGTTGAGATTTGCCTTATGAATTTTTTTTTTTTTTTTTTTTTTGTCAGTTGGTATCGTTTTGTTACATGAATACTGGATTTGATTTTGATGTATTGGTTACATGATTTGATGGACTATTTTGTTGTACATTTTTTAAACCAACTGTTTGGTCAGTCAGGCTCAGATGAGGTGATAATACCCTCATCCCAAAAAATGAATCGAAAGTAGTTACTTGAAACTTTGAGTTCAAAAGGTAAAGGGAAATATATTTTTTTTAATGATGCCAAGGATGAAATAGATCCGACCACCCGTCCTTTGTCTCAGTGTAACTTACTGACATCGCTCTGTCATGCTCAGTTTTCTTCTGACCATATTGGTCAGTTGTATTCATGGTCAGCAAGGCCATATATCTGACCATCTTGTCCACCCCAAGCCCCTCTCCTCCCCCCCCCCAACAGCCCCCACTACTACACACATCCCTGTCCCTCTAACACACAAACACACACTCATAATTATACACACGCATACACACAAAAACGCACACTCGCATGTCCACTCAAACACACACACACACCACAAATTTGTAGGTTGAACAGACCTAGTATTACTTGTGTCATTATCATGATCATGGTACTGCATGTTCACCATTGTGTCAGCTCAGTTATAGATTTTGGAGGTTTTTTCAGTATACAGCGAACAGGAAATAACAGGAAATAACATATCTATAGAGAACTAACGCTTGGAACTTGACATTGCACACACGTGCAAGCATGTGTGTTTGTGTGACATTTTAGAAAAAAATCTATTTATGTGTACATGCGTGTAATCTTGTCAGTTCATGTTGTGCCTTGATATTCGATTAATTTATTGATCTGTTTTGTTCCTGCGAGCATAAACATGATGTAAAAAAATAAACTTGTGTAAACTTGTGTAACTCTGCAGTCAGTTGTGCTGTAATGATGATAAAGAACTACATGAATAAAGCGTATGAGGGGGTGGGGGAAGGCTAGGCTATTTATAGGGGTGCAGGATTTGCATTTAGGGGCTACGCAGCGTGCAGATCGCACCCGAGAAATATGTTTTGATGGGGATTGGATTGGGGTGGAGTGGTGGGAGAGTGAATCACTTTTGTGGGAAAAAAAAAAACCTGAAAAAGATAGGAATTGCATTGCCAAGCTGTGATCTTTTTCATAGACAGCAGCCTAAATTCCACAACAACAAAAAAATTGTTGAATGCAATACATCATAAAAAAAAAGAGAAGTATGATGCCTCCACAATTTTTTTTTTTAATTTCATTCTGTTTAAAAAAAAAAAAAAAGATTGATTACGTTTGCATTAAATCAACACATCTTTTAATTGATTTCATTTTGTGAAAGAAAAAAAAAAGAGGAAGTAAAATGGCTTTGTTACATTTGCATTATAGTTGTGCCTTGGTCATTGGGATTGCGAGTCAGTACTGTACTCTATGAATGTCCGATATGTCGGCTGAAAGATTTCAGGACAGTTATTGGATTGTATGCAGGCGGTAGAAGAAGTATGATTTTGTGTGTGTGTGTGTGTTTTCTCGGAATTATGATTTTGTTTAAAAAATTGTGTATTGCTTTTTAAAATGTGGAAATGCTATTCCTTGCCATGGAAATGTGTGTGGTATATGCACACTTATGTGTGGGTGTATGTTGTGTGCGGAAGAACGTGCAACATTCTAAAGCACATAAAATGTGTGTATTTTCCATTTTGTGTCATTGTCTGTGTGTAGTTATGACATGTTTGGGTAAATAAAAGCACAGTGTTGATTGATTTGCATTTAAGGATATTAATGTGTTGTTTGCATGTGCATCTTTTTTTGTGCCTTGATATTCCAGATAAATGTTGAATGAATAATTTTGGGTGGTTTTTTTTATGCATCATGTTTTAGGTCTTTGTGTCAAATTTAATAAGCCTTGATGTTTTTGTTTTTTTTTGTTGTTGTTGAAAAGGTGAGGTGTGTTACATATATATTATGCAAATTAATTTATTCCTTTCTATTGTTGTATTGATGAGCCATGTCAGCTGAACAGACTGTGTAATTATTGACTTGTTCAACATATCCCGAGTGTTGCAAGTGAATCTGTTTCCTTCATGAACTGCATCCGTGTTGTGTCACATTGAAAAAAAAAAAAAAAAAATCCACATGTCTCTGATGACCTGTTGCACAAATGGGTTTTGATTTATGTTTTCCATGCAGTTTCTGATGTGGGTGTGGTAAAAGTGTCTGTGTTGGGAGTGGTAAGGAATGGTGGGTGGTAGGGAAGGGGAGGGGGTTTGTCGGAATGGATTGCTATGTCACAGGCATGTTTATGTTTGGTTGAAAAAGTGGGTTGGTTTGTAGGGAGTGGGTAAAATTTTAAAGATATTGCAAAGAATGTCTTGTTGTTTAACTCACTCAGTACGGCCAGTCCTCTCTTCTCCTCTACACAGATCCCTCAGATGTCCAGTGGGTGTTTGAATGACCCAACCTTTAGCTTCCGTCGTCAGAACTGTGGTATTCTTTATCAACATTCACCTCTTCAGTATAAGAGCGTTCCGCTTCCAATATTTTGATGATGGTAATTGGGATGAAACGATGTTAACGTCGTCTCTTTCGCCGTTCGTATGGAGAGAGTTAAGAAGAAAAAAAAAAGGAGGAGGAGGGTAGAGTTTAATGATGGAATATAGCATTGGATTAGAAGGCAAAAAAAACAACAACAAAAAAAAAAGTTTTGAAAGGGTGAAATGTTAGGACTGTCTTCTGTTGGGCTACAAAGAAAGGGAGTGGAATTCGTATTTGTATTTCTATTTTTATCACAACAGATTTCTCTGTGTGAAATTCAGGCTGCTCTGCCCAGGGAGAGTGCGGCGCTACACTACAGCGCCACCCATTTTTTTGCATTTTTTCCTGCGTGCAGTTGTATTTGTTTTTCCAATCGAAGTGGATTTTTCTGCACAATTTTGCCAAGAACAACCCTTTTGTTGCCGTGGGTTCTTTTACGTGCACTAAGTGCATGCTGCACACGGGAACTTGTTTATTATTTCATCCGAATGACTAGCGTCCAGACCACCACTCAAGGTCGAGTGGAGGGGGAGAAAATGCCGCGGCAGCTGAGCTGTGATTCGAACCAGCGCGCTCAGATTCTCTCGCTTCCTAGGCGGAACCGTTACGTCTAGGCCATCACTCAACATATGGAAGGATTGTTACAATGTCTTGTTTTTTTGTTTGTTTTTGTTGGTTTTTTTTTCTACTGAAGGGATTAGTTGTGAAGAGACAGAATATCACTAATGTCATATTATGTGGTGGGCAGGAGAGTGAGGGAGCAG
>JAAQRG010272268.1:0-10000 GCA_011634625.1 Babylonia areolata | reverse complement strand
GTGGGTGTGTGTGTATGTGTGATTGTGTTTGCAATCCATTAATGTCTTAATGGGTGTAAACAGAAAATTTGTTCCTCCACGCCTGTTTGTTTTAATGATGATGCTTTTCTTCCCGGTACGTCCACTGATCGTGTGGATAATTTTTTCTCCTATGTTCAACAACTGATACGACCTGAGTGGCTCCTGGAATCTGCTAATTGAAGACAGGTCAATATCATGTGTGGGCGTGATCGCTCGGATGATACGCTCATAGCGCGTGTGTGAGTGTGTGTTTGTGTGTGTGTGTGTGTGTGTAAGAGAGAGAGAGAGGGAGTGAATGTGTGTGTGTATATATGTATGTCTATGGGGGGATGTATACACATGTCTTTGTATGTGTATCTGCGTGCGTGCATACATGAATGCAAGCGCATTTTCTGATCTTGTAGTAACACATAAGAGTGATATTTGGCCAAATGGTAACGCCCCGGCCTAGAAAGCTGAGAATCTGAGCGCACAGGTTCGAATTGCACACACGTCAATATTCACCCCTCCATTGGACTTTTAGTAGTGCTGTGGACGCTAGTCATCCGAATGAGAAAATAAATCTAGGTCCGGTGCGCAGCATGCATGTAGCGCACGTAAGCGAACCCACGGCAACAAAAAGGTTGCCCCTGAAAAACTTCTGTTGAAAAAAAATCCACTTTGATAGGAAAACAAACTCATTGGCAGGCAGAAATGAACACGACAAATAAATGGCGCTCTCTCTGTAACGACTCAAGGGAAGAGCGCCCAAAGTTCAGTCAGAGAAACATGCTGTGAGAAAAGAACAATACAATACAATACAATGCAATACAATACAATACAATACAATACAATACAAAAGAAGAAACCAGCTGAAGACAGACGTCTACGAATCTGCCGGTGCCAAAGAATTCGACGGGAATTCATCAGGGGTATAGAACACGAGCGGAAACCAAGACTGGTGTCACAATGGTAGCAGGAAATGGAAGACCACAGTCATCAGGGACTATTTTGTTCTGAAGAGTACGGATTTTTTTTTTTTTTTTTTTTTTGCTGCCCCATCATCTGCACCGTTTCAGTGGCATTACTCCCACGCCGCTCATTTAGATTCCCCCATACAATGCCACACCCGGGTTCGCCCGTCAGTTCCAGCGTCGGCAGTCCACAGGGAACCATCGATATTAGGTCACTAGGAGGCCACACACCAGAGGAGACCCTGCACTACTGCTGAGTCACTTCGGTGGTGTTCAGTGGTGCCTGTTCTGATTTAACGTACTTAGGACACCACCTACTAAGCCCCCTACTAACGACAGTAATGGCTTAGTCGCGGAGCCAAACTGAGTGAGCATCCCTCCCAGAGTGGAGACCGCCACCACGTCCCCGAAACAACAGCCCCCCATGAATCTGTGAACACTGAAGACATTGACAGGACTTATCCCAGGCACAGAAGTGGAGGGGTTTCGAAACTGAGGTCACCATGAGAGCAGGGCATGAAAGGCCACAGACTTTGAGACTGTTTTGTCAAAATTGATGATGATAGAGGAGGAGGATGACGATGACGATGTTGCTATGGAGGTCCATTTTGGTTTGGGACTGCGAGACAAGGCTGTACTCTACGCTTCCTGTCATAATGATATCCCGGCGTTAACCAGGCCCGAGAGATACAGACACTTGCAGTGTTGGTCAAGTAATTAGAGCAACACACCCAAAGACGCATCCTTGAAGTGGATGACACTCGACTGTGTGGTCCCAGTCTCCCCCTTTAAACCTACAGCACACTCAACTCTGGGTAGGAGCCGGCCACGGGCCGAAAAACCCACCTCGGCTGAAGTTCGAACCCGCGTCCTCCCAGCCGTCAATCCGCAACGCTAACCACTTTATATTAATTTTTGAATGTTATTATTTTTAAAAGGCAGGAGAGGAGAGGGAAGTTGGGATGGGGGTGGGGGTTGATGAACGGTTAGTTTGGGGAAAAACGGGTGGATGGAGGGTGGAATCGGATGGTTTCCCACAGGACAGCTAGCCCCAAAGGCTGCAGCAGTAAGAGCCAGTGCAATTGTGCCTCCTACTTTGAGAGTCATGATGAAGTCTCCCGTCGGACCGACTGATGAGTAGGCAGGCAGGCTTATCTGTCGGTGTGTGTTCTCATATGGGAGAAGAGGTCGATTCTGGATGCACAGCACTTCCCACAGGTATTGCAAGGGAAACGTCTCCAGAAGTTGAGCCCTGCTTCCTTCGCTCACGCTTCTCCTTAATGGCCAGAGTTCTCTTGTTTTCTTTATGCCACAAGAGCACAGCATCCTCCAGCGAGAGCGGCCAAGGGCATTAGTTTCCCAGGAAGCGATGCCAATGTCACAGGCTTTGACATTTGTCTTCAAGGTGTCCTTGAAGCGCTTGCAGGGTCTTCCAAGTTTGAGGTGGCCTTCCTTCAGCTGGCCATACAATAGCCTCTTCGGGATCCTGTTGTCTGTCATGCGGACAACGTGTCCTGTCCAGCGTAGCTGGCACTGGATCAGCAGGCTTTCGATGCTGGGCAGGCCGCTCCTCTCTAGGACCTGGCGGTTGGAGACCCTGTCCTGCCTGTTTATGCCCCAAAGGCTGCAGCACTAAGAGCCAGTGCAAATGTGCCTCATATTTGAGAGTCATAGTCCTTCACAAAAGACTAAGTTGTAAATGATTCCCCATTGCAATCCCATTGCCCATCTGTAAACTCTCGTCAATCTATGATATGAGCTGAGCATTCTACATACCTGCAGAAGATTAGCAACAGTGAGAGCACAAAACCTAAGTGTGAACATGTTGTTTGTTTTTCAGTGCGCCATACATAAATCGAGTTCGCTTCATTACGTTTACGTTCATAACACCCAGCATTACCTCCCCATTCCTGAAAATGGACTATGGCTCCTGATATGTCATAAATGTAAAAGCCCAAGTTTATACAGGGTCGATCGATTGAAAAAAGAAGAAGAAGGAGAAGAAGAAGAAGAAGAATCCGTCATGGCATGTGCAAACTGACGAAGGTTGTGTGCAAAAGAGATAAGAGCTTCACGTCTATCCCAAAACAAATTTGTAAGCGCCGATGTTTGGCTCTGCTACTTGTGTCTTCACGACAGGAACTGAACTCTGCGCATGAGCCTGACCGGTGCTGTTTTCCTGTTTCCGCTCTCCACCACGCCGTCCCTCCCTCTCCGCCCCGCCCTCTCTCTTTCTGTCTCTGTAACTACCCCTCTCTCTCTCTCCCTCTGTCTCTGTCCATCCCTTTCTCTCCCTCTCTCTCTTTCCCTCTTTCTATCCCTCTGTGTAATTGTCTGTCTGTCTGTCTGTCTGTCTGTCTGTCTGTCTGTCTCTCTTTCTGTCCCCTGACTTTCTGGCCGTATGCTTATCCGTCTGTGTGTGTGTGTGTGTGTGTGTGTGTGTGTGTGTGTGTGTGTGTGTGTCTGTCTGTCTGTCTGTCTGTCTGTCTGTCTCTGTCTGTCTGTCTGTCTGTCTGTCTGTCTGTCTCTCTCTCTCTCTCTCTGGGACACATCGACAAAAGTGTGTGTTACTACAAGCGATAGTGTTTATTGGGTAAAAATTGGTTGGACTCGCTCCAATACTGGAAGTGCAAATGACACACACAATCCACGTCGTTTGCACCAGCCACCGGTGCGATGTGCTTAAAGTCGCAGACTGACGACTGGGAGGACGCGGGTTCGAATCCCTACTGAGGTGGGGGAGGGGGGGGGGGTTCGGCCCGCGACCGGCTCTTACCTAGAGTTAAGTGTGCTTTGGGCCTAAATGACAAGACTTGCGCCACACAGTCGAGTGTCATCCACTTCATGAATGCGTCTTTGAGCGTTTTGCTCAAATGTCCTCACCAGCACTGCAAGTGTCTGTATCTTTCGGGACTGGTTAACGCCTGCCTGGATATCATTATGAAAGGAAGCGTAGAGTAAAGCTTTGCCACGTTGTCCCCAAACTAAAACAAACTAAAATGGATTTCCATAACAGCATCGTCATCCTCCTCCTCCTCCTCCTCCTCCTCCTCCTTCATCACCAATATATATGCCCCAAATCACATGGCCTTTCTTGCCCTGCTCGTATGGTGACCTCAGTTTTCGGTTCACTTCCACTTCTGGGCTTGGAGTGAGTCGTATCAAAGTCTTTGGAATCTGCAGGTTCACTGGGGGCTGTCTTCAGAGGGGCGTGGTGGCGGTCTCAACTTGGAGGATGCGTGAGGGGGTGGGGTGGGGGGTTCACTCAGTGTAGCTGCAAGCGATTGTCAAGCGATTATTGTCGTCAGTTGGAGGCTTAGTATGTGGTGTCCTAAGTATGTCAAATCACAACGGGCACTACAGAAAAACCAACAAAGTGACCCAGCAGCAGTGCAGGGTCCCTTCTGTTGTGTGGCCTCCTGGCGACCTAACATCGATAGTGGACTGTCGCCGCAGAGATTGCGACGGACGAAACCGGGTGTGGCTGTGTATGAGGGATTCGGAATGTGCTGCGTGGGAGTAATGTCACGGAAACCGTGCAGATAGATGAAGGGGCATCAGAAATAATGAAAATCAAAATTTTAATACAATTAGAAATATAAAAATGTAAATGACGATCTGCACTCTTGAGGAAACATGCATACATACATCTAGATAGACACTTATTTTCATCCAGTCAGATTTGCCGACCAAGCTTTTTTTTTTTTCTTCAGATATCAAAAAAAGATTTTTTTTGTAGCCCAATTACTGGTAAAGGTCGTTGGTCAACACAAACGTCATGGCTCCCTGCTATTGGCAATCACCTGCCCATTATCTTCGCTAGGAAAGATATCGGTCACTGCCGGCCACCGTCGGCAAACGACGGGGAAAAGTACGGGCTGTGACTGGCCATTGGATGGAAAACGTTTGATGTGTTCACGAGATGTTAACCCACCCCGTTATTTTCTTCGTCAATTTCCCCGACTGCTCCTTGTCATTTGCTTTGAAGATGGCTGACTCTGATAGAGTGCACGGGGATGATTTCCTTCCATGATAATAATATATGGAGTGGTGGCCTAGAGGTAACGCGTCCGCTTAGGAAGCGAGAGAGAATCTGAGCGCACGAGACCGATTCTAACACTCACCTGATTTGCCCCCCAGCACTAGACCTTGCGTGGTGGTATGGGGAAAAAAATCATATCATTAATTTGTGACCAATGTTACGATGACAGTATGAGTTAGAATAAAATTTCATTTATCTGCCAGTGTGTGTGCGTTCGTGTACGTGTATGTATGTATGTGTGTATGTGTGTGTTCGTGTGTGTGGTGTGTAAGCGAACGTTGGGCCCATATAGGTATGTGTAAGTGCGTATATCCATGCAAGCGTGTGCGTGTGTATGTATGTGTTTGTTGTTGTTGTTGTTGTTGTTGTGTGTGTGTACGTGTGTTGTGCGCGCGCATATGTGTGTGTGTGTGTGTGTGTGTGTGTGTGTGTGTGTGTGTGTGTGTGTGTGTGTGCATTTCTGCATCTGTGTCAGCCAGTGCTTCTACTATCAAAAAAGGGGAAAATAAGAGAGGCAATTACAGAGAAGAGAAATACTAAACACGGAATAAGTTCGAACTGTTTGAACTATATGTCTTTGTTTTATAAAGGTTAACAATACTTCCTTTCTTGTTCGGCATTCTAACAAAGGACTGAAGTGTGCTTTTGAAAACACAGCACTTGCAACTACTGTTTTATGTATGTATGATAGTCAGTCGTGTTCGGCAATGACCATCAGAACAGCAGAGGTGTCCCGACTATCTGGGCTAAAATTTGATTATAGTGGAGAGTGTCTTGCCCAAACTACATCCCCACTCTCTCGGCCAAGAGGGTTTTAGGACAGTCGGCGTTGGGATGGTTCCCACAGGTCACCTAGTCCCCAAGGCAGCAGCACTAAGAGCCAGTGCAACTTTGCCTCCTAGTTTGAGAGTCATAGTCCTTCACAAAAGACTAAGCTGTAAATGATTCCCCATTGCAATAGATAAATCATTGGTAATGCAGCTCTCACTTTGCTGTAGGGCCATCTGTAAATTTATGTCAGTCTGTGATATAAGCTCATACATACTGGCCGTTTTATATATAATCTTGTACGACCATTGGGGCAGTGACGTCGTAGTCACTGTTTCCAGGGCACGATATTGGGAGACTGGGCCCAGTCCTCTTCTTCCATCCCTTACAACCTTACCCGCTAACCGAAGTCAGGCAACCCATTAACACGTGGGGTGGAGTGCGGAATTTCAGTGTTAATTGCCTTCCCCAAGGACACACAGATCGCGTCAAATCGGCCACCCGACCCCCGGTCACTGATGAACACGGGATCAGGACAGTTCAACACGTGGTCAGTTTCTGCCACAGTACTTTCTGTCCATCGTAACAGGCATAAAATGATATACATCGGCTTCTTGTCATTACGTGTTTTGCTTTCGTTAAAGATCGGTCGACTCTTTCTGCGGCTCAGTTGTTGAAGATTCTCTTTCATAAAGGCCGGGCCTCGGGCCTTTGCTGTTGAGTTTCTGTTTGGATTAATTAATCAAAGCACGAGACTGAACCAACTATCCATATGCTCATCAGCTTTTTTTCAACAGTCCCCAGCCACCTCCCTCCTCCCGCCTTCCAACTCACCCTCTCCCCCCCCCCCCTCGGCCCCCCTCGCCCCCAACCTTCCCCCACTCCCTCCCACACACGCACACACTTCCTTACAATTGGTTTTTCAGTCATCTGAATGTCGTTTTGGAGGCTCAAGGTTGGAAGTTACTGTGAAGAGTATATGGCGGTTATGAAGTACGTTAATGTAATGATATTGCATCACGAGCACGCTCACACACAAACACTTAAAACACACACACACACACACACACACACACGCACACACACACACACACACACACACACACACACACACACACACACTAATGCTAAAACACAAACACTAGCACTAACACACTGATGACGTTAATGAAAGGAAAACCAACAGAACCAGCGAGCCCGTCAAACACCCAACCCAAACAAATATCCAATAAACCAAACAGCCTTCACCTCAGTGACATTCAAGCTGACAGTTCATCAATCCTGAAGACAGATGGTCGATTTGAAAATGTAGTAAAAACGAAGGTGGTGTAGAGAGGGAGAGGTGTGTGTGTGTGTGGGGGGGCGGGGGGGGACACAGAGACGAAGAGACAGGCAGAGACAGAGAGAGAAATATTGAGAAAGACAGATACTCGCACGCGTGCACGCGCGCGCGTACGCACACACACACACACGCACACGCACACACACACACACACACACATAGAACTAGTGACAGACACTCACCTCTTCTCTCCCCTTCCCCCCTTACCACCCATCCGTCCCCTCCCTCCCTTACTAAACTTTGTCGGCAAAACAAGAGCAGTAGGCCTGGAGACATTTTTTTTTTTTTCAAGAGTCAGACACTATTTTTTTTTTTTTTGTACCTCACGACAGTAAAAAGTCAATGCTTTGACGTCAGTCAACCCCCTCCTGCCCCCCCTCACGCCCCCTCCCCAACACCCCCCTTGCATGTTTTATCCACCAAAAGAGTGCAAACACGAAACAGTCACGCCATGAAAAAAAAGGAAGAAGAATAAAAAAAACAAAACCGCCTGTTTTATGAGGTCAAAAACAGTTTTTTGCTGAAGGTTATTTACTATGTAAACAGCTGAAGAAGTGACCTGTTTGGCTGCGTTCAGGCGTGTTTCATGCATCTCTACATTTGGTGTTGTTGTTGTTGTTGTTGTTTCTTTAACCTGCACATGCCGTGCAGTGTGTCAATAGATTAGAGAGATGGGTGTGGGGGGTCGGGGTGTGTGTGTGTTGGGGGGGGGGAGGGGTAAGAAAGAGACAGAGAGGACAGAGCAAGAAAAAGAGAGACGTATAGACACAGAAATGGAGCCAAGGGAGGCAGGCACACACACACACACACGCACGCACGCACGCACGCACGCACGCACGCACGCACGCACGCATGCACACACACACACACACACACACGCACACGCACACACACACACACCAAATTCTCTCTCTCTCTCTCTCTCTGGTGTGTGTATGAAGGGTGAGGGGAGGCGGGGGGACGGGTGGGGGGAGCTGGGTGTGCGTGTGCGTGTGTGTGTGTGTGTGTGTGTGTGTGTGTGTGTGTGTGTGTGTGTGCATTTATTTCCAGAACAACAAAAAATGGCACCATGAAGGATGAAAAGAAAAAAAAAATATATATATATCCCAAGCAGACATTCACAACACGCAACCTGAGCCCAGGGCCATTATCGTCATCCACACCGGCTGTGGAAGAATTGGAAGACACACAAAAAGGTATGTGCGGTGAGAATCAGTTCTGAATGTCATATGTTACCGAGTCTGACAGCGAGAGAGAGACAGACAGACACAGAGAGAGAGACAAAGAGACAAACACAAAGGTTCACACACACACACACACACACACACACACACACATATATATATATATATATATATATATATGTATGACAGGTAGACAGACAGGACAAACATAGAGGCAGACAGGCAGGCAGGCACACAGACAGGACAAACATAGACAGACAGGCAGGCACACAGACAGGACAAACATAGACAGACAGGCAGGCACACAGACAGGACAAACATAGAGACAGGCAGGCAGACAGACAGGACAAACAGAGGCAGGCAGGCAGGCAGGTACACAGACAGGACAAACATAGAGACAGGCAGGCACACAGACAGGACAAACATAGAGGCAGGCAGGCAGACAGACAGGACAAACATAGAGACAGGCAGGCAGACAGACAGACAGGACAAACATAGAGACAGGCAGGTAGACAGGACAAACATAGAGACAGGCAGGCAGACAGGACAAACATAGAGGCAGGCAGGCAGACAGGACAAACATAGAGGCAGGCAGGTAGACAGACAGGACAAACATAGAGACAGGAAGGCAGACAGACAGGACAAACATAGAGACAGGCAGGCAGACAGACAGGACAAACATAGAGACAGGCAGGCAGGCAGAGAGGACAAACATAGAGACAGGCAGGCAGGCAGACAGACAGGACAAACATAGAGGCAGGCAGGCAGACAGGACAAACACAGAGGCAGGCAGGTAGACAGACAGGACAAATATAGAGGCAGGCAGGTTCACAGACAGGACAGAGGCAGGAAGACAGACAGGACAGAGGCAGGTTCACAGACAGGACAGAGGCAGGTTCACAGACAGGACAGAGGCAGGAAGACAGACAGAACAAACATAGAGACAGGCAGGCAGGTAGATTGCCAGAAGGACAAACATAGAGGCAGGGACAGAGGGACAAACATTGACAAAGGCACACATGGAAGAAGAAAAAAACTGATGGCAGGGATACTTACACTGACACACAGACACACAGACAGACAGACAAATATGTGAGACATGCAGACAGAGAGACAGACACACGTACAGACAGACACACAGACAGACCAAGTGATGGAAGAAGAGGAGCCTCCTAAATCATGCAGGGACATCTTGTATATATCATTTCTGGTTCTGTCAACGATCAGAGGAGAGGGGAGTTTAATTAGAGTTGTCCACAAGATGACAAGTAGAGGTCACGATGTGTGTGTGTGTGTGTATCAGTGGGGAGGGGGGTGGGCGATTGGGGTGTGTGTGTGTGTGGTGTGGTGGGGGAGCGCGGGGAGGGGGAAGGGGGGGGGGTTGTTAATGAGCAAGCAAACATCACGGCAGTAAATCACAGCTGAGAAATTGCTGTTGAAATTTCCGAACATCAGATTTTTTTTTTTAATTTCTGGAAGGTCGCACGTGCCAATTATGTCATCATTTTTCATCACACGATGCGTTGTCTTTTCGTCTCTTGTTTCCGCCTGTGTCTGTCTGTCGGTCTGTACGGTCCGCTTGTCAGTTAGCCTGTCTGTCTGTCTCTCTTTCTCTCTCTCTCTCCATCCCTCTCTCTCTCTCTCTTTTTCTCTGCGCGTATGTTTGTATGAATGTGTGTGTGTGTGTGTG
>JAAQRG010272267.1:0-12809 GCA_011634625.1 Babylonia areolata | reverse complement strand
TTCTTGTGTGTTTGTGAACTCTCTCTCTCTCTGTCTCTCTCTCTCTCTCTCTCTCTCTCTCTCTCTCTCTCTCTCTCTCTCTCTCTTCTCTTCTCTTCTCTTCTCTTCTCTTCTCTTCTAAAGCCCGTTTAGAAAAGACGTCTGCAAATGTGTTGAACGAGTTTCCCTCGAAATGGATAATGTTATTGTGTTAAAAGTGTCTCAATCATTATTTGGAACAACATCAGACTGCTTACTAGTTGGTGCATATTTGCCTCCAGAAAATTCCCCTTACAATGAGGATACTGGCGTTTCTTTGTAAGAAGACAATTTGTTGGAGGCAGTGAGTGAGTGTGGAGACCTTCCCGTGATCATTTTTGGGGATCTTAATTCTAGAACAGTTAATGTGAACTCCAGATATTTTGATCCGATATATATATATATATATATATATATATATATTATGAGCAAGAGCGATGACAGCGATCATAAAACCCACCCCCTTGATGAAAATGACATACTGTCAAGTGACAGCCGTATTAACTCTTTTGGTAAGTATCTGATAAGTGTTTGTGAAGAGTTAGCTTTAACAGTATTAAATGGCTTGAAATCATTTCGTTTTCCTAGTAACTTCACTTGTGCCTCTCATAGCGGCTGCAGTGTTTTGGATTATTATAATTATTGTTTCTCGTAGCCCATTGTCTAGGTTCGTCAGATTAAACTTGCTCCATTTGATTGAATCTAAACATTCAGTGTTGTCGTTGTCCTTTGAAATAAAACCGATGACGTCATAACACAAAAACCAATCCCTCAAAAAGTTCGAGTGCAGAAGGACATTTGGGAAGATGAAAGATATGAAGAATTCTCCAATAAGAGGGGGTCTGTTTATGTGACAAATAAACTGGAGAAAGCCATATCGATGATAGACGTAGACATAATCCTTGCCCTTTCAGAACTTAATGAGTATTTTAAATACGCTGGTGACTGCATGTTGAAAACCATAGTCTTTAGGAATGACAAGAGACATTCTTGGTTCGATAATGAATGTAGAGAGAAAATGACGTTTTTAAGAAAATCACTGCGGAAACCCAGTAAAGTAACAATCGATCTGGAAACCTTTGATTATGGGCAAAAACGGAAACAATTTAATGAAGATCGAGATAGCTATTCCCAGAAAAGAATATAAAGAACTGTTAAAACGTATATATTTTTAAGTAGAACACAGAGAGGAGCACGTTCAGTCTTTGCAAAATGATGCTCATGATCCAAAGAAATTCTGGGATACTAGTGGGCATGCTCGCCCGAAAGAGGGTATATCATGTAATATATCCAAGAATGACGGTATAATCATTTTTAAAATGTATTCAACACTTCTATGAATGAAAATGTTCTTAATGAATGTGGCCCGATTGATTACTTTGACTGCAGTGCTAATGGTGACACTGATGATGATGGGAATGTTTTGAACTGTGAGTCTTTGAATGAACCTATTTCAGAAAGCGAAGTAACTGATGCAATCAGAGCACTGAAAGATAGAAAAGCTGCAGATGGTGATGAATTAATTGGTGATTTTTTTTTTTTTAGCACAGTGTTAATGTTATTTTGCCATTTTTGCCAAATACTTCAATTTCTTATTTGGTAACGGTTTGTTTCCCAATGAGTGGTCTTTGGCAATTATTCAGCCTCTGTTTAAGAATGGTGACCCAAATGTTGCAGATAATACAGATGAATTTCCTTATTATGCTTTTGCAGTAAATTGTGTAGTTGTTTTTTTATTGGATAAATGGATTTGGGACAATTAATTCATTGGCGCAGAGCAGGCAGGATTTAGAGAAAAACACAGCACAGCTGATCATATATTCACTTTATTTGCTCTTATTCAAAAACAGCTGGTGTGCCACAGAAAACTGTATGTTGCTTTCATAGACTTTAGTAAAGCTTTTGATTCAGTGTGTAGAGATAGTTGTGGAAAGTGCTAACTTTGGAGCGTGTAGTAAGATTCCATCTGCATTACAAAGTATGTATGCAGTCGCGGCGAAGACTAGAGTACGCGCTGGTGGTGATCTGACTGATGTATCTATGTGTCCATCTGGTTTAAAACAAGGTGAAGTCTGCTCTCCTGTTTTATTTTCGTTGTTTATTAATGAATTAACCAAAGATATTATTGAACACGGTAAACACGATATTCAGTTGTCACTTGATTTTATTGAATTGTTAATACTGTTATTTGCTGATGATGTTGTATTGTTTTCTGACAGTGTGATTGGTCTCCAAAACCAACTGAATGTGTTGCATAATACATCTAAGCGTCTTGAACTGAATGTAAATCTAAACAAATCTAACATTGTTGTTTTTCGAAATGGTGGATATCTTGCTAGTAATGAAGACTGGTATTTCGGCGACAACAAACTGAGCATAGTTAATACGTATACGTATCCCGGTGTCTATCTATTCACCCGGCTTTCCTTTTCCCACAATTTGAATGACCTTGCAGACCGAGCAATAAAGGGTATTTCTGTAATTATCAAAATGTTGTGGTCCATTGGTGAATACTCTCCTAATACATTTTTTCAAGTTATTTGATTGTCAAATTACACTTATTTTGTCTTACGGATCAGAAATTTGGGGGTTAGCTCGCGACCAAAGTGCAATCGAAAAGATTCATTTGTCTGCCATGAAAAGATTTTTGGGCGTAAGTGCTAAGTCTCCAAGACATGTCATTTATGGTGAGACTGATACATATCCTCTCTCTGTAAACACCAACATCAGATGCATTAAATTCTGTCTTCGGATTCTGAACATGTACGATCGTAGATATCCACGTAAGGCATACAATACACTTTTATCACTACAGGAACAGAACTATGCAACATGGGTTCGTGATGTTCGAAATATCAAGTACAAATTTGGTTTTGGGATAGTTTGTGAAACACAAGGCGTGGGAGTTGAAAGATTGTTTTTATCCAAATTTAAGCAGAGGCTTGTTGACTGCTTCAAACAAGACTGGTCTTTGCTTTGAGTACACATGATTTTTATAGTATGTACGGTTCCTATAAAACATCAATGTTGTCTGTTGTGTACTTACGTTATGTAGATGATATATCTGTATAAAGAAATTTTGGCAGATTTAGAATTGGAATGTCACCCTTAAATTGTATTTTTTGCAATTTAGAAATCATGCCAATGTAAAAGCTTATTCTTGCCTATTTTGTACCAATGTCCCTGAAACAGAGAAGCATTTCCTGCTTGAATGTCTAAAAGACAGTGAACCCAGGAACGACTTAATTCCCTATAGATATTACAGACATCCGTCTATGTTTAAATTGGATTATTGATGGCTGCAAAAAAAATATATTTATGAATGTTGTGAACTTTGTACATAAAGCTCATGCCATCAGGAAGCAGAGTTTAATTTAGTGATTCATTATGTTTGTGCACTCTATTTGTAAAGGACCACAGCCTGTACAATTAAACCATTTGTGTCATTGTGTCCTCTCTCTCTCTCTCTCTCTCTCTCTCTCTCTCTCTCTCTCTCTCTCTCTCTCTTAATGTTCTAAAGTATGACCAATAATGAGAATGTGAGCCGGATAATTCATCTAGAATTTGAGTTGTGTATTGAGAGAGGTGGGGTATTCAACCTGTTATTGTTACAGGATGAAATCGTAATCTTTGCCTGAGAGAGAGAGAGAGAGTGAGTGTGTGTGTGTGTGTGTGTGTGTGTGTGTGTGTGTGTGTGTGTGTGTGTGTGTGTGTGTGTGTGTGTGTGTGTGTGTGTGATTCCGTGTGAAATAATGTAAACAGTGCACTTGCGAAATCTTGTCCGTGTATGATTCTTCTGCTGCGTCTCATCGGTTTATCACTTCAAAATTTTGTTGTTGTTGTTTGTTCAACGTTCGTTGTAAATGATTTCTTGGTGAACCATGAGTGTATAATATTTATCTGTCTGCCATGGGTTGTGGAGAAATGAGAAAAGATCGACATTCCATCGGCTGTTGTCCTCTGTCTCCTTGTTGTATTCCTTCCTGTTCAGAATTGGATTCCACATGTTAAACACTTCTCGTATTTCATCAGTACCTCACCCAGTCTGATTTGAAATGTAAATGCATTTAAACGGCGTTGTAATTCTTGATGTGTTATGGAAATTTGATGCAGATTATCAAATATAAATGATACAAACCTTCCCAGGCTAATTCATAGCTAGAAGGCCTTGGCATTGATATTTCTATTTATATCTATACTTACCTTAGTTTAAGAATTAAGATGATTTCGAACTGAAGACCATAGTGGAAGATAGTTTTGTACAATTTGAAAAACATTTTATTCCAGTCTTTTTTTTTACTTTTCATCTGTAATGAATCGTGGTGGATTGATGTGTGAAATACATGGGAGGGGGTAGTCACAAGACAGGGCGGTCAGTTATCAATCAGGATGGATGGGACCGGAGGGAGGTTTTTGATGGGAGGGGTAGTCACAAGACAGGGCGGTCAGTTATCAATCAGGATGGATGGTACCGGAGGGAGGTTTTTGATTGGAGGAGTAGTCACAAGACAGAGCGGTTAGTTATCAGTCAGGATGGATGGGACCGGAGGGAGGTTTTTGATGGGAGGGGTAGTCACAAGACAGAGCGGTCAGTTATCAGTCAGGATGGATGGGACCGGAGGGAGGTTTTTGATGGGAGGGGTAGTTACAAGTCAGTTATCAGTCAGGATGGATGGGACCGGAGGGGGGTTTTTGATGGGAGGGGTAGTCACAAGGCAGGGCGGTCAGTTACTAGTCAAGATGGATGGACCGCCAGTCATACTCGGCTCTTGAACGGGGGAAGTTTATACACGTGTGAAGTGAATTGCACTAAAGCCTTGTCCGGCGAGACCATATGGAAGGGCCTTGGAATTCAGGGAATTGATGGGGAAAGTCACTCAGGTTGGTTACATAAGCTATCTGACCAGCGCTAAGTCTGTTTAGCGTTTAGAATTTTCCCCAGTCAGCGCTTGATTCCTTAGACTTTGGGATGTTTTTAACGCTAAGTGAACTTAGCGCTGCTGAAATGCTTCCGTAGACTTTTGGAAATCATTTAACGCTGAGCAGGATTTACGCTGCTAACGTGGTTCCATAGATGAAGAAAAATTCGCAACGTTAAGCAAACTTAGCGCTGCTAAGATTACTTACGCAGCCCAGCCCAGCCCTGCCCCACTCAACTTGTTCGTCCTGCCACTCACCCTGCCCTGTGTGAACCACTGACAGAACGCTCACGTCAATATAGCATTGCCTTCGTCGATTTGGTAGTCGTAAGAATTGTGCTTTAATATGGGGAATAGAAATGGAAAATTTAGGGGAAAGAGTGTGTGTGTGTGTGTGTGTGTGTGTGTGTGCGCGCGCGAGTGTTATTACTTCGATCAGTGGAATGGGTTCCAACTGGAAAAGCACCTTTACTGAAGGAATAAAAACTGAACGGTATTTCCTTACCTGTGCGTGTTTGTAAGTACAAGTGTTTGTGGGAGGGGGTGCGGGATTTGTGAATGATATCCGGGTTTTTACTTCAAACATAGCTGTAAATATGTAAACAAAAGTATTGTGGTGTGTCATGCTAATCCCCGCCCCCGCCCCCCGCACCCCCCTCCCCCCGGCCCCCACCCAAACCCTCGGCCCCCTTCCCCACCACCCACCCGCCAAACACACACTTCCGTATATTCCAGTGACCGCAATGAAACGGGTTTTTTTTGTTGTTGGTTTTTTGACTCACTTGTGTAAACAAAGTGAGTCCATGTTTAACCTGGTGTTCGGTTGTCTGTGTGTGTGTGTCTGTGTGTCCGTGGTAAACTTTAACATTGACATTTTCTCTGCAAATACTTTGTCAGTTGACACCAAATGAGGCATAAAAATAGGAAAATGAAACTAATTATATGCAAACTTCATTTACTGTTATATTTATATTTTTGTATTCTCTAAACTTGGCACTTTGATCTGATATTCTGACACAACAACAAGAGCAGTCATTTATTATCATTTTTGTTCAAACAGGAACTTCTTTTGCTAAGCATGGAAGTTTTATTTATTTTGCAAACGTTTTGGTGCAGATAGTAAAAAAAAAGGGAAATTACTCTGTAATTAATGCTAGGGGACTTAATTTGCTTTAAACTGATCTTTCTCATCTTAAACATTACATTTTGAAATTATACTCAATACATAAAAAGCTTGTGTGTTTTACTCTCAGTGTACAGGGCTTCCACTATGTTCATTCGCCCAAGTGGTCTTTTTCGGAAAATACTAAAATCAATATGACGAGTGGAGTTTACAGATCTGTTGGCTGAGCCCTGAAGGTCATGGACAAAAATCAATTGCGTACGCATATTTATACACATTCAAAGCGCGTGCTCATATTCTTCGCGAACGCGAACGACGCCATTTTGTTTCAAGTTGTTAACCTGCCTGTTCAATCCTATATTCAATGGACAATACACGATAACATGTGATGGAAAGTTGGAGAAGGAGACCGTTAAATATTTATTCAGAGAAAGATTTGTGAACGCCTCATCACTTACTGGATTATGCCCCAAACTGCCATAAAAATATCCACAGAATCAGTTGGAATTCACAGTTAAAAATTTTAAACCATGCGAGTTAATACCCTTGAATTGATCACGATGAAAGGAAAAATTTCCAGTCTTGACTTTTCTCAAAATGAAGTCCTTTTCACTTCTTACGACGTTTAGAAGTACTTGTACTTGGCTCTACATGTTATTAGTTTAACAAAATACTAAATTTTCATATCAACTTTAAAACTAGAATGAACATAAAAGAGAAATTGAATCAACCATGTCGTACTACATTCCCGGCGGGTGTAACTAAACTTGTACATCTATCCAGATCTAGTGAAAACGGCTAAATGTTGCAGTGTGATTGTGGCGATAGCCATTAAAAAGATTTTTTTTTTTATTTTTTTTTTTTTTTTATTGCCCTTAAAAAATTTTTGAATGCCCAAGATACACCAGAATAATATGATTTAAACAGCGTTCTCACTGCGAATACCCCAATTGATTTATCGCCCTTTAAAAAAGTATGTTCAAATGTTAAATTTTAGAACGTCAGTTAAGGAGCCACGATAGTATAATGGATAAGGCAGTTTTATCTCACCCGAACACGCGGGGTTCGAATCTGGTTAGGACTTTTTTTTTCTTTTCTTTTTTTTTAAACGCGAAGCTTTATAATAACAAATACAGAACACATTTTAACGATTAGATTTTTTTTTTTAAGTGTATCACAAGTGAGTCTTGAAGGCCTTGCCTCTCTTGTTTTTATTGTTTTGGTAGTGGTGATGGTGCGCGCGCGTGTATGTGTGTGTGTGTGTGTGTGTGTGTGTGTGTGTGTGCACATTTGTTTGTTCAAATCCTATCCTGTCTGACTTCAGTTGTCCAAGAGGAAAACAATATGCCCAGTCGATTGGTATTCATTCTGTAGCTTTCTAAGGTACTTTGAAGTCGACCACGGTTCCTGTGTTTTGGGGTTTGAAAAGGGAGCAGGGGATACATTGTTTTCTGTTTTCAAAACGCTTTGCAGTAAAAACAATTTGCATTTTCAAAATATATTTAAACGTATATACTGTTCATTCCTTTATCTGCCTTCACAACCAACAAGGTGGTAACCCATATTAATCAAACGGTGGTGTTTGGTGACCGAAGACCCAGTTTTGTGCGAAAATTGAAAGACGATTCATGCATGTCACTTGAAGGCCCATATGCATGTTCGGGTATGTATGTATGCGTGTACGCGTGTAGACCTTTGTATTTATAACACCAATGCGTATGTGTTTAGAGAGGGGAGAGAGAGAGAAAGAGTCTGTGTGTGTGTGTTTGTGCGTGTGCGTGTACCCACGCTAGTGTGTTTGTGTGTGTATATGTGTGTTCGTGCAAAAAGCATGTCTGTGTGCTTCTACATGTTTGCATGCATGCATGACCTTCTTTTTTTTTCTATCAGATGTCTGTCTGACGGTGTATAGGCCTGGATGTATGTGTATATGCTGTTAATTTTGAAGGGGCGTGTGTGTGTTTGGGACCTTTTTTCTCAAGAAAAAGTCAGTTTTGAGCATTGTTTTATCGATGCATGCTGATTTTACTGTTTTTCCACGAACAATTTGAGGCTAAATTCTATGAGCTGGGCGTAAAATCACCAAGTGTTTTAAGGAAAACGTTCATTATGATACACAAGAAACGTTTCACTCTGTTTTGTTGCTGAGAATCAAGTGAGGATCGACACTCCACATGGAATCAGTCACCGGGAGTTTCGATTTGACAGTGTGTAGGACCAGCAGACTGATGAAAACAAACGGAGTGAACGAAGAAGGCTGGAAAATAGGTCCTTGGTTTTGTTTTCTAATTATCTCGGATTAATTGTGGAGCGTTCCTTGGATATGGAATTTCGCGGAAAAAAATATGTGATTTTACACCCAGCTCACAGGATTTAACCCAACTTGATCAGTGCTACTTTTTCATACTGAATCAGCCACTGTGACAACTTGGTTATTAAAACACAGTGGAAAGTATATCGTTGTCTGATTTTTCGGCCCTGACCTTATCTTACCAAGAACTCCCTGTGCCTCAGCCGAAATGGGAAGACAGGAACCACACATTGCAGCATCATCACTCCACAAATTAAAGTGTCTTTGAGAGCGTTGCTTTCAAATTCCCTGACCGACACTGAAGCTGTCTGTGTGTCTCGGGCCTGGTTGATGCCGGGATATTTCATGAAAGGAAGCGTCGCTGTGTACAGTCCTGTCAGAAGCCTCAAATCTGAATGCTCAACACACAGTATCTTCATGATCGTGGTGACCGTCAGTTTATATCCGCCTCTACTTCCGTCCCTGCAGCGAGATGTCCAAGTGTTCCGTGGCAGACGATATTTGGTGGGACGTGGCGCCAGTCTCCAGTCTGAAGGGGTCACTCATTCACTCTCCGCCTCTGCAGTTAAGCGATCAGCTTCCTCAGGGTGGGCTCGGGGGTGGACTGAGCAAGGTACTATTGATGTGATTCGGCAGCATTGCAGGATCTCCTCTGGTGAGGTTCGTGGCGGTATGACGCTGACAGCTCCCCGTGGATTGCCCGTGAGGGACTGTGACACAGAGACTGTCCGTGTGGCTGGGCACTGGGCACTCTGGCTGGCTGGGCACTGCGCATTCTGAATGGGCACTCCGAATGGCTGGGCACTCTGGATGACTGGACACTGGGCAATCTAGATGGGCACTCTGGATGGCCGGGTACTGGGCAATATGGATGGGCACTGTGGATGGCTGGACACTCTGGATGGCTGGACACTGGGCAATATGGATGGGCACTCTGGATGGCTGGACACTGGGCAATATGGATGGCTGGACACTGGACACTCTGGATGGCTGGACACTGGGCAGTATGGATGGCTGGACACTGGACACTCTGGATGGCTGGACACTGGGCAATATGGATGGCTGGACACTCTGGATGGCTGGGCACTCTGGATGGCTGGACACTCTGGATGGCTGGACACTGGGCAATATGGATGGCTGGACACTGGGCAATATGGATGGCTGGACTCTGGGCACTCTGGATGGCTGGACACTGGGCAATATGGATGGGCACTCTGGATGGCTGGACACTCTGGATGGCTGGACACTGGGCAATATGGATGGCTGGACACGGCAATATGGATGGCTGGACACTGGGCACTCTGGATGGCTGGACACTGGGCAATATGATGGGCACTCTGGATGGCTGGGCACTCTGGATGGCTGGACACTGGACACTCTGGATGGCTGGACATTGGGCACTCTGGATGGCTGGACACTGGGCAATATGGATGGGCACTCTGGATGGCTGGACACTGGGCAATATGGCTGGACACTCTGAATGGCCGGGCACTGGGCACTCTGGATGGCTGGGCACTGGGCAATCTGGATGGACATTCTGGATAGCTGGACACTCTAGATGGCTGGGCACTGGGCACTCTGGATGGCTGAGAACTCTGGATGGTTGGGCACCGGGTAATCTGGATGGGCACTCTGGATGGCTGGGCACTCCGGATGGCTGTGTATTGTGCGGCACTGGGCACTCTGGATGGGCTCTATGGATGGCCGGGTACTGGGCACTCTTGATAGCCGGGCACTGGGCACTCTAGATGGTTGGGCACTGGGCACTCTTGATGGCTGGGCACTGGGCACTCGGGATGAGCAGCGTGTGAGCCCCAGGAAGATTGAGCAGCACACAAGAAATAGTTGTTGTTTTTTATGTTGTCACTGCTATATGTATTTTTCCGTGTACTTCACTGGAGTGTCTTGATATACGTGGAGCAAATGAATGAAACTGATAGTCTGTGTTGTTGTTGTATTTTATCATGTGTGTGTTGGGGGGCGGAGGGGGGAGTGGACGTCATTTCTATGTTCCCAATACAGAGCAAATGGCGGCAGATAGTGTTGATGATGCCCAACCATTTTCTGTTTGAACCTGATGATATATATACCCCTTTTCTTTTCTTTTTTTGTTAGTGAGAAAATTCCTGCCTTGGAAAATTGCTTGCCCTTTTTCTGCTGCCCCCCTGCCCCATTGTGCAGCTAATTTAAAATTCGTGATCTTCACATCACCCTTCGATCTCTTCCCTCTCCCTCTCTCTCTCTCTGGCAGCCATGCGTCTGCGCAACATCCTGCGCACCCAGCATGCCGCTCGGCGGTCTCACAACGAGACTTCCGTCCTTACGGGGTCGGAGAGCACAGTGGCGACCCCTATACTGAACGGCAGGCGGGGGGTGCTGGTGGAAGGCAGGGGAGAGAACAACGGCCGGCACCTGTTCATTCACTACCAGGGTGGCCCCCCCTCGCCACAGCCGAGCAGGCAGCAGCAGAAGCAGCAACAGGCCTCGCCAGTCGCTCACGTGTAAAACCATTGCACTGGGGTTAGAACTTTTTTTTAATTTTTATTATTCATTGTGCAGATCTCTTACTGCTACTTTTTTTTTTTTTTTTTAATCCCTGCCTGCCCTTTGCCTACGTAGTGGTACCCCTTTTTCTTTTCTTTTTACCCTTTCTTAAGGGTCGTATCTTCATGCTGGTTATCGTCCTTTGCTAGTCAGTATAGCTTTTGCTCCCTCCCTTCTTTGTCAGTCAGCATAGCCTTTCCTCCCTCCCTCCTTTGTCAATCAGCATAGCCTTTCCTCCCTCCCTCCCTCCTTTGCCAGTCAGCATAGCCTTTCCTCCCTCCCTCCTTTGCCAGTCAGCATAGCCTTTCCTCCCTCCCTCCCTCCTTTGTCAATCAGCATAGCCTTTCCTCCCTCCCTCCTTTGTCAGTCAGCATAGCCTTTCCTCCCTCCCTCCCTCCTTTGCCAGTCAGCATAGCCTGTCCTCCCTCCCTCCTTTGCCAGTCAGCATAGCCTTTCCTCCCTCCCTCCTTTGCCAGTCAGCATAGCCTGTCCTCCCTCCCTCCCTCCTTTGTCAGTCAGCATAGCCTTTCCTCCCTCTCTCCTTTGTCAATCAGCATAGCCTTTCCTCCCTCCCTCCCTCCCTCCTTTGTCAGTCAGCATAGCCTTTCCTCCCTCCCTCCTTTGTCAATCAGCATAGCCTTTCCTCCCTCCCTCCTTTGCCAGTCAGCATAGCCTTTCCTCCCTCCCTCCCTTGTCAGTCAGCATAGCCTTTCCTCCCTCCCTCCTTTGCCAGTCAGCATAGCCTTCCCTCCCTCCCTCCCTTGCCAGTCAGCATAGCCTTTCCTCCCTCCCTCCTTTGCCAGTCAGCATAGCCTTTCCTCCCTCCCTCCTTTGTCAGTCAGCATAGCCTTTCCTCCCTCCCTCCCTTGCCAGTCAGCATAGCCTTTCTTCCCTCCCTCTTTTGTCAATCAGCATAGCCTTTCCTCCCTCCCTCCTTTGCCAGTCAGCATAGTTTTTCATCATTCCCTCCTCCACCTGACCCTCACCACCACCACCCCCATCCCCCCTCACACACACACACACACACACACACACACACACACACGCACGCACGCACGCACGCACGCACACACACACACACACACACACACACTCCCTCCTCCCTTCGCGTTGCTGCCTGTCACCAGTGTCAGTCTCGCTGTGCTATCCAGGCTTTTCAGTGGGTCCCTGCAGCCAGTTTCAGTTTCAGTTTCAGTAGCTCAAGGAGGCGTCACTGCGTTCGGACAAATTCATATACGCTACACCACATCTGCCAAGCAGATGCCTGACCGGCAGCGTAACCCAACGCGCTTAGTCAGGCCTTGAGAAAAAAAAAGAAAAAAAAAGAAAAAAGAAGAAGGTTTTTTATGTTTGTTTTTGTTCGTTTTTTTCGCTGTTCCGCTTCCTCCTACTGCCCTGTCTTACTTTTCACTTCCTTCCTTCAGGCTTTTACTGACCAGTTTTTATGCTGTGTGATTAATTTTGCTAAAAGCTTCGCCTCTTTTTTATGCATCATCATGGTGGTCTGGTTACGGAACGTATGGCGCTTCTTACGTTTTTTTTCTCTTTCTCTGTTTTTGGGAGGTGGGGTGGGGTGTGTAGGTTGATAATTAAATGTCAGTTTTATCGGTCAGCTTCTTATTGAAGATGTTAATGATTTTTGAGGGATGATTACAGGGTCTGCTGCTTGGTTGATTAAGTAGACATGCGTGCTGTTTACAGGACTCGTGCTTGACTTTCTCGCCTGTCGTTACAGTTGGGTTGCTAAGGTCCGAATTCTTCGTGTCTACGTTCCATTTGTGTGTGTGTGAAAGGGGGGGGGTTCTTGTTGTTGTTGTTGTATGTGTGTGTTTAAAGATAATATGGATCCTTCGAGAAGTTGCTTATGGCATTATTATTGTTGTTCTTATTCTTG
>JAAQRG010272261.1:0-12801 GCA_011634625.1 Babylonia areolata | reverse complement strand
ATATATATATATATATAAATGGTTGGGGGGTAAAGCCAGAAGCAATGTCTTCCTTGTAGTTCTCATTGTTAAATATATGAAGACATCTTTGAGAGGAACGTCTACTGCTAGATATATCATCCCAGTACAATTTGAGACACCTTAGTGGATGTCAGACAACCTTGGATGTCTGACAACTGTATCATCATCAAAGAGGGAAAAGATACCTCTGGCCGTCTGGGTCTTGGTTCTTGCCTCGAAAACACAAAAGTAAATGGACTGTGATGGAACTATCCCTATGGACGGCCATGGCCTGAAGCGATCCTCTTAGACAATGCATCTCACTCTTATGTCGGCCAGAGGCCAGCATAAGGAGTTCAAAGGGTGAGTATGTCAAAGAGAATATTTCCCAAAGGGCTCAAAGTGTGTTTTCTTCACGAAATCTGGAACGTCAAACAAGACCAACAAGAAAATCATCATAGGGTTTCGAGACGCCCTGAGTGGAGCCCACCTGGAGAGTTCTCCGAGAAGAAAGTATGTTTCAAAGGATGGGCTTCCCAGCTGCTTGATTGGGAAAGAGATGGCTGAGTAGCGGTCAGTTCAAGTTACGGCAGCGAGTTTTTCTTTTCCCTCTAACATTCTGGTCCCTCCTTGATACCCGTACCCTCTTTCACTCAAAGGCATGGTTGATCCTTCCAAACTGAAACTTTGGACAGAAATGATTTGGTTACAGACGACAATAAAAAAAAAAATCAATACACTTGATTTTAGACTGACACTGATTGACAGCTGCCAACACCTGGCATGAACATGTTGAAGGTCACATTGCACAGCTCTGATATTGGATTTTTTGACATGCTGTTTTGAATTTGACATTAGTCGCATAATTTTGCAGACTTGCTGATGATACCCTAAGGTTACTGTGTGAACATTTTCATTGAATTCGGTTTCTGTATCACTGAGAAAAATACTTCTCAAAAAGCGGTTCATTTTTGGGGGGACACCCGATAATTCATTATGAGTTTTTCATCCCTAATCAGGCAACAAAAGTCACTGCATCTATCACATGTTCGTAATATCTGTTACATCTTTTGTTTTTTTCTTTTGACCGTTTTACACAGATGATTCTTAAAGATGCATTGCTCAACCACTTGGGAACTCTGTGCGAAACGTCGTGGATTTAAGTTTGCTGTCCTCCCTTTTTTCAGTTGATAGCATATATTGCCAGACCAAACACTGTACAATGAAGTGCCATCGTATGCACAATAAGAAAACTAAGATATGAAGCAGAAATTCGAAAAAACGAAGCCTCACACGTCTGTGAGGACACCAAAATCAATCATAAAAGTGTGATTTTTCCTGCATGCCAGATTGCTTCACAAGAATGATTACAATACTTTTTATTTTCGAAAACAACCTAGCTGATTGTGAAAAAATATCAGAGACTTGTTTTTTTTTATGCATATCTTGCTGATTGTAAAAATAAAATCAAACTATTTGGAGTTTATGCACATCCTGTAATCTTCCACTCCCTCTACCCATTACTCTAAAATACACACAGACACATTTTGAATTTTTTTTTTAAAACAGCAACAACAAGAAAGCAGTAATTTACATTATGCGATCTTCAAAATTGAAGTGCACTTCCTTTCATCAAATAAAGCATTACAATCATGTAAATTAGAGGAATGTGTTTTGTTCAAACAGATCATCCCTATGTTCCCCAAGGTCTATGTTCCGTCAGATTTTTTGTAAGTTTATGTCTTAGGTTCCCCCCAAATCACATTTTCTGGGTCTATATTCCCCTATCTCTGTATTATCCCATTCTGTCTGTCAGTCTGGTATGGTTAGGGTTAATTGTGGTGAATCCATCTCTACTTTAAGAGGTAATGCCTGGGTAATGCCTTCTGCAACAGCAAAAACTGTTTCGGAATACGGGGCTGGAAGTAGATTTGGCAGTAAATCTGGTGGGGCTAGGAGGCGGAGGCGAAAATGTTAAATTAAGGTGAGAAAGGAGTTCCTGTCAAAAATGTAATGGACACAAATCGAAGAATTGTAAATACAGGAGTGGTACTTCAGATGGAGTGAACAATGGAGAGAAGAGAGTTCGAGTTCGATATTTCCCAGTCCTTGATGGTATGCTTACCTGCACAATCACAATGATGATACAAAAGAAGACCTGCGTTTTGGCACCAGTCAGAAAAGGCCGCTTTGCGGATACCTTACTGGCCTGGAAGATACGGTACACCCATACGGTCCGCACAAATAAAGGCCCGTAGATCAGGGGGAAGGAAATGCCCCAACATAAAAAGGTGACTTTACATCTCGTATCCTCTGGTTTGATCATGAAGGACAGTACAGACATGTACCCGACACTGATGGCAAAGAGCATAAACACTGACAACTGAATAGAGCTGGTCTTGATGATGTGATTGGCTCGATGATACTGGAAAAAGATGAAGATGCAGAGGCAGGCCAAAAGACACAGGACGGACAGTAATGCCAGCAACAATCCCATCGATGTGTCAATACTCATCGTTTTTGGAGTAATGGGCTGACACGTGTTATTTTTTGGCCAAGTATAAACTGGACAAAGATAGCATGTCTTACCTTCCTCCATCTTAATTTCGTTTTTTTTGCAAGGTGAGCAACGAAAGCAGCACGGGATTCCATGAAACAAATCAGTGCTCACTTCATTAGGACCACAGGGATGGTTGCAAATCGACGTGGGGTGATCGGCACCTGGACTGACACCGTGATAGATCCAGGTGGGATTCTCAATGTCATGCCACTGACCAGTGCGAGCGTTAATGCTGGCAATGGTCACTGGCGATCCTGGTCTCATTTGTTTGATGACATAGTGACGATCAGAACTACTACCCCTGGAAGACATCTTCACCTCGCCAGTGTAGCCTCTATGACGTGTAGCTTTCAGTTCCTTCAGCAGGCGGGGGCCAGTTACACAGCCTCTGGCCGAAGATCTTTCGACATTGTTACAGTCCGTGCTGAGCAAAACTCGAGAGACGGCACTGGCAATCATGAAGACCGAGTCAATGATATAGCCACCGTAGTTGAACACCATGTCCTGACGGAAGTCATTCTTGTCATGGATCTGGGAGGCATTACAAGTAGCCATGTCAAAGGAACAGTCGAACTTCTTCTCCCAGTAGGAGCGATACCAAGGATCATGCAACTTGTTCTGCCAACAGAAGAAAAAGAACAATTACAATCCTTCGTGTTATCATTATTATCATCATGAGCATTTACGCCTAATCTTGAAATAAAGCCCTAGGCGTTTACAAATGGAACACATATGTGAATATCAAAAAGGAAAAATTGAACAAACATCATAAAAACTCAGCCACACACACACACACACACACAATACACACACGCGCACGTGCATGCAAACACACAAGTCATAGCACACAATCGTAAATAGTACACAATCAAGAATACTACCAACAAATTATGTAACTATCAAAACTCACTCAGTCATTAATGGTCATTTTAGTTCATACTGGAAAGGGATGAGCTGTTGAGAATTAATGAGGAGGGGAAAAGGTGGGTCTTCAGACTGGATTTGAAAGATTGCAGCGAAGATGAGTGACGGAGAGGCTGAGGAAGCTAATTCCAAGGAAAGGGGGTTTGGAATGAAAAACTGCGTTGGCCATACGTTTTGGTTCGAGCAGGGGGGATCCTAAGCATACGGGTGGCAGAAGAAGAGCCGAGTTAGCGTGAGGGTATGTAAGGATGAATGAGATCAAAGAGATACTGCGGACCAGAAGCCTCAATGGACTTGAACAAAGAGACGACTTTATAAATAATGCTTTCTTGTACTGGGAGCCAGTGTAAAGCATGAGGAGGAGAGACGTGATCAAATTTACAGGAACGAAAGACAAGACGAGCAGTACAGTTCTGGACTTTATGAAACCTAGCAAATTAGGTAGCTGGGTGAACCAACAAGCTGGGAATTACAATAATCCAGGCGGGACAGCACAAAGACACGGACTAACAGAGGAGAGTTTTGGTTGCATCCTCAGTCAGGAGATGACGAACGGATGCAAATCTGCGAATTTCGAAGTAACTTCAAAGTAACACAGTTTGCATTTATTTGCAATATGCTGCTGATCGGAAAGAGACTGGTTGAGTATGACACCAAAAGTGCGGACGGAAGAAGAAAGAGGAATGTCGGTGCCACTGAGGGAAACTGAGGAAGGAAGACAGACTGAGTGGCAAAGTCTTTGTGGGTTATAATCATGATTTCAGTTTTATCCTTATTTGATTTAAGCTTGTTTTCAGTTATCCATTTCTTCAGATCGGAGACGCAGGCCTGGGTTGAGTCTATGAGAGAGGGAAGGAGAAACGAAGGTCCCGACAGATACAGCTGGTTGTCATCGGAAAAGCTATGGTGGGACAACAAATGATGATTCAGAATGGTGGAAATCGGTTGAGTATAGAGAACAAACAGAATGGGCCCAAGCACGGAGCGTTGCGGCACACCAAGCTGAACGTCGGAAGGGGAGGATGAAAGACCGCAAACAGAAACAACATTGGACCGGTCAGACAGATAAGAGCGGAACCATGTAAATGGCTTGACATGTTCAGCAAATAATGAATATCACCAACACCTTAGTTCCTCAAAATCACAAAAAAATAATGAATAGATAAAATAAGAGGCAAAGCCCTCGAGACTCGATTGTGCTTCGCGCTTTATCCAGTCAAGGAATCATGAGGAGAAAAAAAAATCGTTGAAAAGTGTTCTGTATTAAATATGATATATAGAATAAGCTTGGGAGAAAAAAAGGGGTATACGAGGAGATCGAACCGTGCATGATTAGTTACGAAGCAGACTAATCCCCATTGCTGCGGCGCATCTGACGTCATTTGTCAAAATCTAAATACTTTAAGCAATGTTGACGTTTTCTTCTTTTGTGTGTGTGTGTTTCATTATATATCGATTATTATTTTATTTCGGCGGTAAAGGAGACTTTGCTATCCTTCCAAGCACAAAGCAACACATGGTAGATCTCTACATCTGCACGAACCAGTCGAGGCCTATCACGAGCTGAAAGAAACGATCGATTCAATTTTTCTTTTGTGTTCATTCCAGTCAATTCAGTCTCCACTTTAGAATATCTATATGCAGTAAACACGTCGATGGTGTTGTTAGTATTACTGTATGTGTTCTGTCGAGAGTTTGTGTTTCTTTCCTTTTAATTGTGAACAAGAAAAACGAGGTCATGTCTTCGAATACAACCTACCTGCTGGTAGGCCCACCTCTGTGGGAAGCGGATTTGAGATTTTTCGGATTTCGAAACAAAGCTCAACGAAATAAACCGTTAATGATTCGGAAAAAAAAACCCAGCTTAATTCGGGAGACTTACAACCTGCTATTGGTATGACTGTGAATATATTTTTCATAATATTTTAAAGTCAAATTTGGTATTGGCAGACAAAGTATTTCCACAGAAAATGGCGACGTTAAAGTTTACCACACACACACACAGACAACCGAACACCGGGGTTAAAACATAGATTCACTTTCTTTCCACAAGTGAGTCAATAAATAAATGGAAAGCTACAAATGAATGAAACACTGGAAGAAACGAAAATGTGAACAACTTCCAACCAGCTGAAATAGAACACGGAGGGATGATTACAAAACAGCTCTCAAGCGATCCCCTTTCTCTCGCCTTGAAGACCTGGTGAAACAGAGCAACCTGACACATACCACAACATTAACAGCTGTGGGATGTGTTGACCAGATGATATGGCAGATCTGTGGTAGCCCCACTGTGGAGGAGAGGGGGAGGATAGGAAGTCATTTAAATTATTTAGACTGCGATGTGTTTAACCTCACCTTTCTCAAGTGTGCAGGGTGCTTTTTGCCTGACATTGAATATATATCTGCCTGGCTAATAATAGTAATAATAATATTTAGTATTCATATAGCGTTGAATCTTGTGCAGATACAAATCATAATGCTCTGGGAAAAAAAACAACAAAAAAACGAAGGGGCAGGGAAGGAAGGCTATCTTGGGAAGAGGTGGGTTTCAAGGCCAGACTTGAAAGAGCTGAGTGCGGAGACCTGACGAAGCGAATGGGGGGGTGGGGGGGGGAGCTCATTCCAAATGCAAGGTCCAGAAAGAGCAGGGTACAACAGTGGAGCGTTTGAATCTGGGTATGCGCAGACAGAGTGGATCCGAAGCCGATCGTAGAAAGCGAGATGGGGTGTAGATGTGAAGGCAGCCACAGAGATACGAAGGGGCAGATTTGTGAATACATTTATAACAAAGAATGCAGATCTTGTACTTTATTGTGCGTGAGACAGGAAGCCAATGGACAAGGAGTGATATGCTCAGAGTTTTTCTTTCTGAGGTCGAGTCGGGCAGAAGAGTTTCGTATGCGCTGGAGGGACTGGAGGGATGAAGCAGGCAAACCAGACAATACAGTGCATCAATTCAGTTCAAAATACTTTATCTGCTTCATTCAAAAACAGAAAATTCTCTTTAGGCTCACTTAAAATAAAATGCCCGTCAGCAAAAATCAAAGAAAAAAAACACATAATAAGTCGAGGCGATAGAGAATGAGAGAAACAAGAAGTCTAGATGCTGCATTGGTGGACAGATATTTCCGAATGGAACTGATGCGTGGTAATTGGCAGTAGCATGACTGACAGGTCTGGCTGATACATTTCTGCATGGACAGTGTGTTTTCAAGTACAACGCATAGGTTCCTGAATGAGTTGGAAAGAGGAAGGGATGTATTGCGAAGTTCGATGATGTCAATTGTGATGGAAGTGAGTTTTTGTTTAGTTCCTATGATCACTGCTTCAGTTTTGTCCGCGTTCAATTGTAACTTATTTGGAGTCATCCAGTTTTTAATGTCCAGGAAACTGTCGGCTGTTTCTTGTAAGACCGAGGACAAATTTTCAGGGGTATCACTTTTCTGAAGTTGAGTGTCATCATAATTAAGCAGAAAGGCTGGCGTCCTCAAAACAGCCTAGTCTTATTTGCCAAAGGATTCTAGGTTCAAGATGATTTATTCTTATATCGGTCAAGGCCCGTTATGAAGGTGTATTTGAAAATAATGTAATGAAAATACAATGCCATTATATGGAAAATCTAATATCAGCTTCAAACGTAAAGGTGCCTAGCTGCGAAACATAATGCAGAAAAATCAGTATTCTCATGACGTAATCGTCTATCGGATTTTGAAAGCTTTATATGGATACAAAGAAAGGTTTCTAACAACTTCACAGGAGGTTTCAGACATTAATGGGCTCAGTCTAAACATATTTGGTCTATAAATTTTAGGCTTAATAATTGTTTCTCGAACCTTCGTCAGAGCCGGACAACAAAGAACAATGTGCGTTTTATTTTCTGTCGAATCTTTGCATAATGGACAATGCTGATCACTGTTATTACATGTTTTATATAAAAAAAAAATGACGAACTGATAACTCAGAAATATCTAATCTGAATCTTGTCGTTATATATTTCAAATGTCTATCGAAATTTTGTAACCGTATGGTTTCAATTTCGGAGCATTGCTGAAATTCCTATTTAAAGCAAATCTTTCTCTATTTTGAAATAATCAGACCATTTCTGCCGTCTACAATCGATCAAACTTTGGCGAAAAGCACAGGTAAATGACTGAATACTGCGAACACCTCGGTTTAACTAGACAAAACTAATCCCATACTCAATTAAACAGTTGCGTTTCTTTATTACCCAATTCACTCTGCCTCTAGTATCTAAATCAAATAGCATATTGTAAGCTTTACAAGGTAATCTGTCTCCCATTTGTAATGACCTTAACCAACAGCGAACACATTTAACTGCAGCAACTAAATACATCGGGTGCCTTTTTTTTCTACATAAACTAAATCATTATGAGTCTGCCCATCAACACCTAAGAATTCCTTTAAAGCACAGCAAAAGCATGAACTGATTCACAATGAATAGTGGCTCTATCTAGGCCCCTTAACTCCGAACGGTAGAACACAACTGGCTGCGCCTGAGCAACAAATAGCTGAATAAATTAATCAAAAGAAGTATTACTGAACACATAAAACGTTTTCACGATACAGACTGAAGCATCTTCCCTCTACTTGCTAAATCTTTGCAAGTACCAACAAAACTCAAGGACGTGGAGAAAAATATTCCCAATTGTTTATAAACATTAAAAACTGGTATTTTTGCATTACCTCACAATCATCTTTCCCTGCTATTCAGATGAGCACCCTTACGAAATGCTATATTACTTTTAGTCATGTTAACTTTTAATTTAAGAACATCTTCCACACGATGTAAAGAATTCAGTTGTGTTTACAGACCTACAACACTTTCTGACAAAACATCATCAGCTAACAGAAGTGTCAACAATTCAATGGCACCACTTAAAAACAAAGAAAATCAGGCTCCAAGCATCACCCTGTCGAACTCCAATTGTACAGTTGATCAATTCTGTCAGTTTGGCACCACAACAAACTATAACTCTCACTACATTATACATACGTTGTTTTTATATATGCAATTATAAACTTTACCTCTGATACCATTCCTCAGTAAAACTGGCCAAGGAAGATTTCGGTTAATCAAGTCAAAACGCCTTTTCAAAATCAATTAAAGCAACATACAACTTTCGGTTAAAAGAAAATAATGATAATAGGTAGTACTTATATGCCCCAAACTCCTCATGTAATGGGCTCTCACCTGAAACAACACAAATACAATAGTGCATAATAGCATACCTCTGCACATGAAAAACAACAACACATACACACACAAGACAATATTACAAACTGCAGGTATGAACACACACACACACACACACACACACACACATACAAGACGAACATACCCAACACATGCGCGCGCGCATACACACACACACACACACACACGCGCGCATACACAAAACATGCTCACGCACACACAAATACCCATCCTCACACACACAAACACACACTACATGATTTCAGTAGAGGGTAAAGTCGGGTGGGGAGGAGGAGGAAGAATACAGACACTTAGCTATGCTTCATCACACCCAAAGGTCTGTTTGAATAGATGGGTTTTTAAGCTTGTTTTGAAAGAGTACAGCGTTGGCAAGTGACGGAGATCCAGAGGAAGAGAATTCTAGACTGAAGATGCTTGATACTGAAAGGCACTGAGGCCAAATATCTTTGAAGAGGGTTTGGGGACTCGAAGGAGCTTTTCAGCAGAAGACCTGAGAGAACGGGGAGGGGTATAAGTTTAAAGGACGGAAGACAAGTTAGAGGGAAAAGAGCCTTCAAAAACAATTTCTGGACAAATGCACGCAACGTTAACTTATGGTCTACTATGAAAAAATAAATAAATAAATAAAAAATTAATCGGTGTGATGATCACCAATGATATTGTTTTCGACGACCCTGTCGGGAAACCTATGTAATGGAAGGAACAAAGACAAAAACACCTCCTCAAAAATCCTGGTGACAACGAGAAATGGACAATATCCGAAATGCAAAATGAAATCTCAAGAAAAGAATGAAGACTGTTTCAGAATTTGTGAAGCAGGGCCTACAGAAACTTTGGAAAGACCTGAAAGCAAAGCACAGCGCCCTCAGTAAAGCAGAATCAGCGAGGAGGAAACGGAGCCAAAAGAAGAAGACACAAGACTGCTTCTTTCGAGACCCCTTTCAGTTCGTCAGGAAACTGTTTGAGCAGCCCAAATCAGGGACACTCACATTGGACAAAGAAACACTTGAACAGCATATCAGGAAAACATATTCCGATCTGCAAAACAAGAAACCAAGGGTTTGGTTCATTCCAGGAAACCAGAGAAGTTCAGCGATAAACCCACCAACCCTTCAGGAAGTACAGAAAGTGGTCAAGAAAGTCGGGGCCAAATCATCACCAGGGCCAAACGGAATACCGTATCTGCTGTACAAGAAATGTCCTTGTCCTTGAGTGGCTCCACAGACTGATAAGATCAGCATGGAGGAACCTGATGATCAGTGACTAGTGGATGATAGCTGATGGCGTGTACATCCCGAAAGAGCAGAATTTTAGTACCATCAGCCAGTTCAGACCAATACCGCTCCTGAATGTCGAAGGAAAAATCTTCACTGTCATGGCTGCACCTAACAGAAAAATGAGTACCTGGGTGTGTCAGTCCAGAAAGGCGGCATCCCAGGAGTTCCTCGTTGTGTAGAACATGCCACAATGATTTGGGATGTAATCCAAACAGCAAAGGCAGAGAAAACGGACTTAGTCGTGGTACGGCTGGATCTGGCAATTGCGCACGGATCAGTTCCTCATGAGATGATCCAACTGGCTCTCGAGATGCACCATGTACCAACGAACATCAGGGAAATGCTGAAGGAGTATTTCCATGGTTTCTCAATGTGGTTCACCACCAAGGAATACATGACAGATTGGATTAATCTGGAAGTGAACATAGCCACTGGCTGTGCAATTTCTCCAATCCTGTTCGTGCTGGCAATGGAAGTGATCTTGAAGGCCACAATGAATGGCTGAATGGCACGGATCGAGCCGACCTCGGCAATGGATACCAGATACCTCCTTTGAAAGCCTTCATGGATGACACAACAGTCCTTTCAACAAAAGAGGATGACACCCGTGAAATACTGAAGCGATTGGACGAGCTAGCTGCCTTAGCCAGGGTGAACTTCAAACCAAAGAAATCACGGAGCCTCTCACTGCATAAAGAAAGGTAGCTGAAACGGTCACATTCACTTAGGCAACCAAGCCATTCCAACGGTGTCAGATGAACTAGTCATGAGCTTTGGAAGATGGTATGATGAGTCCCTGAAAGATATAAAAATAGGAAAGGAAACCAAGCAGACAGCAGAAGAATGCCTGCATATCATAGACCAGTGTGGCCATCCTGGCAAATATAAAGTGTGGTGCTTTCTGTCTATGCTGATACCAAAGCTCCTGTGGCCTCAAAGATCTGCAGGTACATACGCAGATGGCTTGGTGACCCACCTGGTCTCACTGACGAGGCACTCTACTGCCACCAAGCAAAGCTGAGGCTACCCTTGTCAAAGAATACAAGGTAGGGAAGGCAAGACTTCTCAGCATGCTCGAAGACTCAGAAGACAGTATTGTGAGATCCAACCAACCAAAGCTAAAGACTGGCAGAAAATGGCAAGTCAGGGAGGCAGTCAGTACAGCAAAAGAAAGTCTCAAGTTGTTAGGAAGTCTCAGACGAAGAAAATAATAGGACACATCCAAACCAACAGACAGGGTCTGGGATCGACAAAGAGGGGATGGTGGTCCAAGGCAAAGGGGAAAGCAAAAAGAGACATGGTAATACAGGAAATTAAGAAGGAATAGGAATAGGATGATAAAAAGAGTGCAGAAGGCAGTCCAGCAAGGTCAGCAGGGGCAGTGGACAACTTGAGAAAATGCACTCCAAAGGAGCCTCAGCTGGAGCGACATGTGGAAATTGGTCCCTCTGAGATTCAGCTTCATCCTACGATCCGTGTACGACATCCTTCCCTTGAATACAAACTTGGTGAAATGGGAGAAAGCAGAGGACCCTGCGTCCCCACTCTGCCATGGCAAAAAAATAAAACAGTGGAACATGTCCTCAGCTCATGCAAAGCGGTGTTGATCAAAGGACGGTACACATGGAGGTACAACCAAGTGCTAAAAGAATTGCACACGTGGTGAGCACTGTTCAAGGAGCACCCACACCGCCAGAAGTTCCAGTAGAGTTCCACTCCACAGACGGCAATAAAGTCTCTCCAGGAATAGCTGTAACATCCAAAGCATGGAAACGTGGGCTGTTTGATGGTGCCGAAGATTAGGAATGCACAGTTGACCTATCAGGGGGAAAGAAACACCCGGAAATCATCAGAAAGAGTGGCATGAGACCTGACATAGTACTCTACTCCAAGGCAACGAAACAAGCGATTCTGATTGAGCTCACTGCGCAATACGAAAGCCCACATCTATAGGACTGAGAAGTATGCTAGTCTAGCCAGCAGCCTGAGAGAACCTGGCTTCCAAGCAAAGTCCTCGCCACAGAAATTGGTGCAAGAGGGTTTGTGAGCGCATCTGCCTACAGCCTCATGAAACAGCTGTCAATTTCTGGCAGAGAGATGACAAGGGCTCTCTCAAGGCAATGGCAGAAGCAGCAGAAAAGAGTTCCAGTTGTACCTGGTTGAGGAGGAATTCAAGTAAACTTCATAATGATTAAATTTCCCTACTCAAACTAGGCATACGATGGCCAGTGATTAAAACGTCTGCCAGAAAAGGTGACTCAGTCCTGAAATGGCGACCACGCTAGAGGCGCGGGTTCGAACCTGTTGAGGACCAAGGGAAAGAAGGCGGCAATACATGGGCATTCAGGAGTCATGACCTGGTTGCGGCCCGGCCCCCCTTAGAGTGTAAGGAGGTGCGGGCCGAAACACTTGACTAAGGGTGGCTTCTTCTCTGAAGACCTTGTACTGTCCCGCTGTTCCTAGAGTTTATTATCGCTACTGATGATTATTCCATACAATTTACCACATATATCACCTGAGGGAATTCCTGTATAACTATTGGGATTATTTAGATCATTTTTTTTCTTGAAAATGGGCAAAATATTACATTCAATACAACTATTAGAACATACACCACTGTCAAACAGTTACTGAACAATTTAATATAAAAAGGTCTACTTGATTAGAATAATTTTCAAACAGTCTGCTAACAATTCCATCAGGACCAGCTGCCTTACCGTTTTTCCAAGTTTGGTTAATGCCACTTGTACCTCTCCTTTAGAAATCGGTTAATTCATGTAAAGATCTGCTTCATCATCAAT
>JAAQRG010272253.1:0-12776 GCA_011634625.1 Babylonia areolata | reverse complement strand
ATCCCTTGATGCTGTTATTCACAGCCTGATCAACTCCACACTCTTCATCCCTTGATGCTGTTATTCACAGCCTGATCAACTCCACACTCGCTTCATCCCTTGATGCTGTTATTCACAGCCTGATCAACTCCACACACTTCATCCCTTGATGCTGTTATTCACAGCCTGATCAACTCCACACTCGCTTCATCCCTTGATGCTGTTATTCACAGCCTGATCAACTCCACACACTTCATCCCTTGATGCTGTTATTCACAGCCTGATCAACTCCACACTCGCTTCATCCCTTGATGCTGTTATTCACAGCCTGATCAACTCCACACACTTCATCCCTTGATGCTGTTATTCACAGCCTGATCAACTCCACACTCGCTTCATCCCTTGATGCTGTTATTCACAGCCTGATCAACTCCACACACTTCATCCCTTGATGCTGTTATTCACAGCCTGATCAACTCCACACTCGCTTCATCCCTTGATGCTGTTATTCACAGCCTGATCAACTCCACACACTTCATCCCTTGATGCTGTTATTCACAGCCTGATCAACTCCACACTCGCTTCATCCCTTGATGCTGTTATTCACAGCCTGATCAACTCCACACACTTCATCCCTTGATGCTGTTATTCACAGCCTGATCAACTCCACACTCGCTTCATCCCTTGATGCTGTTATTCACAGCCTGATCAACTCCACACACTTCATCCCTTGATGCTGTTATTCACAGCCTGATCAACTCCACACTCGCTTCATCCCTTGATGCTGTTATTCACAGCCTGATCAACTCCACACACTTCATCCCTTGATGCTGTTATTCACAGCCTGATCAACTCCACACTCGCTTCATCCCTTGATGCTGTTATTCACAGCCTGATCAACTCCACACTCACATCCCTTGATGCCGTTCCATGTACCGCCCTGGTCAAAACAAATGTAGACGTACTGCAGTACATTACAGTCAAGTGCCCTTTCCAATATTCTCTTGATTTCCAGACGTCGGAACTGTCGATCGCAGTCAGCCCAGTGTCAAGCCCGGTTTCAACTTGATCGTAAATGTGGGAAACTTGAGTGTCAGCATCGACATAATAATATCTTTTTTCGGTTAATACTTCCAGACCATAGACACATATATATAGTCCAGTTGTATATTATATATCTGTGTTCCAGACAGACAGGCGAACCAACTAACAGGCTTATTACCAGGCTAATGCAGTCCCTGTCATACTGACGGGCTTATTACCAGGCTAATGCAGTCCCTGTCATAGTGACGGTTGTTGGTCGAACAGTGGGACCGGCGATGGTGGGTGGTAAGGGGCAGCTCAGGGTGAACGATCAGAAAATTTGTTGTTGTTTTTTTTTCCGCTTGACTCGGCCTTCCGCTCCAACATGTTTTCCCAGTAACGAAGTGTGCGCTCGGCGGTGCTCAGTCGAACAGTGGAGCGCGAGCGCGCGCGCACCCACACTGATACACACACACACACACACACACACACACACACACACACACACGCACGCGCGCGCGCACGCACGCACGCACGCTTATAATGGAAAAAAAGATGTTGAAACACACACACACACACACACACATACACACACACACACACACACACACACACACACACACACACACACACAATAGACACACGCATGTGTCTCAATGTTATTCCCATTATCACTCGCCCTCAATTGGCACACATTCTTGAACTGTAAGCTTGTGCACTTGGGGGGTCGATTTTGCGCCACTAACTCGCTCAGCAGTTGTGTGCATCGGCAGTCAGTGGTGACTGGATTTGTGGAGGTTGAACATGATGTCGAACATCAAAGTGTTTGCGGGCACTTCACACGCAGAACTTACACACAAGATCTGTGGACGCTTGGGAATCGAGCCTGGCAAAGTGACCACCAGAAAATTCAGCAACGGAGAATGCCAGTAAGGATGGATCTGCTGACTGTTGCAGGAATCATACGAAAACATCTTGATTCGCCTTTTTTTCTGCTTTACATATTGGTACTGTGTTTTTTAGTGGCGATAGCTTAAACTGTGTCATGAAGAGCGCCCAGATGCAATGTTTTGTCCTGTGCTTACCTGTGTCTTTCACTGTTTCAGGTCTTCGACTTGATTGACTTGGAAATGTTTTGACAGTTGTTTGTTCGATGTAATTGACTTTGAAATTTATTTGGTTTTTGTTTTTGTTTTTTGGCACATTTGTTTCTTATTGAAAGGAGGACAACAGTGAAAACCTGTTTGTTTCTCGACTAACATGCATTTGACCAAATGTATGTAATAAAAAAAATAAGGGAAGCAAAAAAAGAATTTGAAAAGAAACTATCACATGAATGTAGAGATAACCCTAAAGCTTTCTGGAGATATGTACAATCAAAAACTAAATGAAAACAGTAGTGAGTCCATTAATACCTAAAGATGGAGACACAGTAGAAACAGACGGTGGAAAAGCGAATATTTTGAAATATTTTTTTTCTAGTGTTTTTACAAAAAAAGATATAAGTACTGTACCTACTCAAAGTGCAGCTTCAAAGTCAAATGGTAAGATTTTGGATAGTGTAGATGTTTTGGTTGAAGCTATAAAAAAAAGAAAAGAAAAAGAAACTTCAAACTCTGAATCCAAACAAAGCTTGTGGTCCTGATGCCATTCCTTCAAAATTACTAAAAGAGCTAAGTGGAGAGACTGCAGTCCCCATATACATACTCTTTAACAAATCAGTTGAGGAGAAGACTGTGCCCATGGACTGGAAAACAGCAACAGTTATACCAATGTTCAAAAAAGGAACAAGAACAGACCCAGGGAATTACAGGCCAGTGAGCTTAACATGTATCATATGTAAAATACCAGAATCCTTCATAAGAGAGGCTATTGTTAGGCACATGACTGATAATAAATTGTATGCTGAGTGCCAACATGGATTCCGCAAAAAATAGGTCATGTGTGACTCAACCTCTGGAAGTGTTGGAGGACTTTACAAAAGAGGTAGATAAGGGAGAAAACATAGATGTGTTATACTTAGACTTCAAAAAAGCATTTGACTCTGTACCACATGAAAGACTACTAAAGAAACTGGAATCTTATGGAATAACAGGAAACACACTTGAGTGGATACAGGACTTTCTAACAAAAAGAACTCAAAAAGGTTAGGATTGGTAGTTCTTCAGTAAAGCTGATGTAATAAGGTTAGGATTGGTAGTTCCTTCTCCAGTAAAGCTGATGTTACAAGGTTAGGATTGGTAGTTCCTTCTCCAGTAAAGCTGATGTGAAAAGGTTAGGATTTGTAGTTCCTTCTCCAGTAAAGCTGATGTTATAAGGTTAGGATTGGTAGTTCCTTCTCCAGTAAAGCTGATGTTACAAGGTTAGGATTGGTAGTTCCTTCTCCAGTAAAGCTGATGTTATAAGGTTAGGATTGGTATTTCTTTCTCCAGTAAAGCTGATGTTATAAGGTTAGGATTGGTAGTTCTTTCTCCAGTAAAGCTGATGTTATAAGATTAGGATTGGTAATTCTTTCTCTAGTAAAGCTGATGTTATAAGGTTAGGATTGGTAGTTCCTTCTCCAGTAAAGCTGATGTTATAAGGTTAGGATTGGTAGTTCCTTCTCCAGTAAAGCTGAGGTTATAAGTGGCATACCACAAGGTATCAGTATCAGTAGCTCAAGGAGGCGTCACTGCGTTTGGTCAAATCCATATACGCTACACCACATTTGCCAAGCAGATGCCTGACCAGCAGCGTAACCCAACGCGCATAGTCAGGCCTCAAGGGAAAAAAAAATGGTAGAAAGTCCCGTATCCACCCAAGTGCGTTTACTGTTATTCCATAAGATTCCAGTTTCTTTAGTAGTCTTTCATGTGGTAGTATATTAGGACCTATACTATTTACTTTATTCATAAATGATCTCCCTTGCGAACTAAAGAGTACATGTAAAATGTGTGCAGATGACACAACATTATACAACTCTCCAAAATTCTATCAGGATTTACTAAAAGATAATGAAACATTAGTAAAATGGTCAGACACATGGAATTTATATTTTAATGCTATAAAATGTAAAGTACTTCATATTGGGAAATCAAACCCAGAGAAAGAATACATAATGAAAATCATAGACAAAGATGTGATGAGAAAAAAGATTTAGGTGTGACATTTGACAAAAAATTATCATTTGACAAACATATAACAAATAGTATAAACAAAGCGAACAGAATGGTTGGGATAATAAAAAGAGCATTTACATTTATAGATAAGGTTACTTTCTTACAGTGATATAAAACATTAGACCTATCCTAGAATATGGAAACGCTGTTACAGTGTTAGTGACTGTATGGTACCCAATGCAAATAAAGCAGTCACAAGCCACAGAAAGGGTTCAAAGAAGAGCAACAAAGCTGGTCTGTAGCATAAAAGATTATTCATATCAAGAAAGATTAAAGTACTTACAACTGCCATCACTTAAAGCAAGAAGAGTAAGAGGGGACTTGATACAGACATACAAAATATTTAATGGGTTTGATGATGTCCACAAAGCATGCTTTTTTTGTGCTCCAAAGGTAGACACTACAAGAAACAGTACAGACAAAATATTAAAACTATTCCAGAACAAATCTCAGAAAGTTTACATTTAGTAACAGAGTAACAAATTATTGGAACAAATGAACAAACAGTATCAAACGTGCACCTAGTATAAATACTTTTAAGAACCTCATAGATAAACATGGGTTATTGACAAAAACGAAATATGACTTTGATGGATAAAATAACTGAGCTAGTCAACAACCTGACCAACAATAAAAGGAGTAAATCTAAGGGGCACAAAAAGCCAAAAATGGCTAAGTTGTATATAACAACGCCCCAGATCCTGATCCTGATCCTGTGTGTGTGTGTGTGTGTGCGCGCGTGCATGCGCTTGTGTTTGTTTAAGAGTGGGGGTGGGAGGATGGGTCATTGACCTGTTCCACGGTAAAAAAGGTGATAAAATTTTATCAGTGATGGTCCACTTTTCCTCTAACCTATTATTGAATATCATAGATTAAATGACATTTATTTCAGTATAACAATACCTAAATATGTCATTGCTGGGGTTTAACTAGAAAAGTGGATTAGTTACAGTTTACAGTTTTTTGATTATCACAAATGACTTCCACAAATCTGAAGTAACAGTGGTATGATCACTTTCAGCGTGGATGTTTATGATTCCCATGCATTAGACAGCTTGAGCTGAGAAACCGACCCTCCTGATTATTTTTTAGTTACATTTGTAGTGATACAAGACGGGATATATTTCTTACTTCATATCAAGTTTGACTTTAAGGATGAATCAAAAAAATACATAATGCATTGTGTATTTTGAAATTCTTTAGATCTATGGGCTATGTCCAGATTTCTTCCCCACCACTCTTGTCTATTTGATATGGAGTGAATATCCATGCCGTGTTGTGTATACCATTCATTCCTTGTTGAGGGGAGAAACTGTGGATATTGCCAATCTGTCTACTTTTCCCCTTCTCCTTTTTTTCCTCCCTGTTTCTCACTGTTTCAGCCTTCCCCTTTTCCTCCCTGTTTCTCACTGTTTCTGCCTTCCCCTTTTCCTCCCTGTTTCTCACTATTTCTGCCTTCCCCTTTTCTTCCCTTCTTTTCTTCACACACACACACACACACACACACACACACACACACACACACACACACACATGGTGCGCTGCACTGTATTGACATGCTGTCCCCGGGAAGAGCATCCCAAATTTCACACAGAGAAATCTGTCATGACAAGTAATACAATAACAATGCAGTACCATACAATGCAACACAATGCACCACAATCCACGTCAATACAATACAATACAATACAATACAATACAATACAATACAGTATGATACAATATTATAAGTACAATACACAGTTTCAGGGTGGAGATAGGGGATGTTACAATACAGTACAACACTTTCAGGGTGGAGATAGGGGATGTTACAGTACAGTACAACACTGTTTCAGGGTGGAGATAGGGGATGTTACAGTACAGTACAACACTTTCAGGGTGGAGATAGGGGATGTTACAGTACAGTACAACACTGTTTCAGGGTGGAGATAGGGGGTGTTACAGTACAGTACAACACTGTTTCAGGGTGGAGATAGGGGATGTTACAGTACAGTACAACACTGTTTCAGGGTGGAGATAGGGGATGTTACAATACAGATCAACACTGTTTCAGGGTGGGGATAGGGGATGTTACAGTACAGTACAACACTGTTTCAGGGTGGAGATAAGGGATGTTACAATACAGATCAACACTGTTTCAGGGTGGAGATAGGGGATGTTACAATACAGTGTAACACTGTTTCAGGGTGGAGATAGTGGATGTTACAATACGGATCAACACTGTTTCAGGGTGGGGATAGGGGATGTTACAATACAGATCAACACTGTTTCAGGGTGGAGATAGGGGATGTTACAATACAGTACAACACTGTTTCAGGGTGGAGATAGGGGATGTTACAATACAGATCAGCACTGTTTCAGGGTGGAGATAGGGGATGTTACAATACAGTACAACACTGTTTCAGGGTGGAGATAGGGGATGTTACAGTACAGTACAGTACAACACTGTTTCAGGGTGGAGATAGGGGATGTTACAATACAGGTCAACACTGTTTCAGGGTGGAGATAGGGGATGTTACAATACAGTACAACACTGTTTCAGGGTGGAGATAGGGGATGTTACAGTACAGTACAACACTGTTTCAGGGTGGAGATAGGGGATGTTACAATACAGTACAGTACAACACTGTTTGAGGGTGGAGATAGGGGATGTTACAATACAGTACAACACTGTTTCAGGGTGGAGATAGGGGATGTTACAGTACAGATCAACACTGTTTCAGGGTGGAGATAGGGGATGTTACAGTACAGTACAGTACAACACTGTTTCAGGGTGGAGATAGGGGATGTTACAATACAGATCAACACTGTTTGAGGGTGGAGATAGGGGATGTTACAATACAGATCAACACTGTTTGAGGGTGGAGATAGGGGATGTTACAATACAGTACAGTACAACACTGTTTCAGGGTGGAGATAGGGGATGTTACAATACAGATCAACACTGTTTCAGGGTGGAGATAGGGGATGTTACAATACAGATCAACACTGTTTCAGGGTGGAGATAGGGGATGTTACAATACAGTACAGTACAACACTGTTTCAGGGTGGAGATAGGGGATGTTACAATACAGTACAACACTGTTTCAGGGTGGAGATAGGGGATGTTACAATACAGATCAACACTGTTTCAGGGTGGAGATAGGGGATGTTACAATACAGATCAACACTGTTTCAGGGTGGAGATAGGGGATGTTACAATACAGATCAACACTGTTTCAGGGTGGAGATAGGGGATGTTACAGTACAGATCAACACTGTTTCAGGGTGGAGATAGGGGATGTTAAATACAGTACAACACTGTTTGAGGGTGGAGATAGGGGATGTTAAATACAGTACAGTACAGTACAACACTGTTTCAGGGTGGAGATAGGGGATGTTACAGTACAACACTGTTTGAGGGTGGAGATAGGGGATGTGACAGTACAGTACAACACTGTTTCAGGGTGGAGATAGGGGATGTGACAATACAGTACAGTACAACACTGTTTCAGGGTGGAGATAGGGGATGTTACAATACAGGTCAACACTGTTTCAGGGTGGAGATAGGGGATGTTACAGTACAGTACAGTACAACACTGTTTCAGGGTGGAGATAGGGTATGTTACAGTACAGTACAACACTGTTTCAGGGTGGAGATAGGGGATGTTACAGTACAGTACAACACTGTTTCAGGGTGGAGATAGGGGATGTTACAATACAGTACAACACTGTTTCAGTGTGGAGATAGGGGATGTTACAATACAGATCAACACTGTTGCAGGGTGGAGATAGGGGATGTTACAGTACAGATCAACACTGTTTCAGGGTGGAGATAGGGGATGTTAAATACAGTACAACACTGTTTGAGGGTGGAGATAGGGGATGTTAAATACAGTACAGTACAGTACAACACTGTTTCAGGGTGGAGATAGGGGATGTTACAGTACAACACTGTTTGAGGGTGGAGATAGGGGATGTGACAGTACAGTACAACACTGTTTCAGGGTGGAGATAGGGGATGTGACAATACAGTACAGTACAACACTGTTTCAGGGTGGAGATAGGGGATGTTACAATACAGGTCAACACTGTTTCAGGGTGGAGATAGGGGATGTTACAGTACAGTACAGTACAACACTGTTTCAGGGTGGAGATAGGGTATGTTACAGTACAGTACAACACTGTTTCAGGGTGGAGATAGGGGATGTTACAGTACAGTACAACACTGTTTCAGGGTGGAGATAGGGGATGTTACAATACAGATCAACACTGTTTCAGGGTGGAGATAGGGGATGTTACAATACAGATCAACACTGTTTCAGGGTGGAGATAGGGGATGTTACAGTACAGATCAACACTGTTTCAGAAAGAATTGCCAGAATAGGGGGTCTGTTACAATACAGTACAGTACAACACTGTTTCAGGGTGGAGATAGGGGATGTTACAGTACAGTACAACACTGTTTCAGGGTGGAGATAGGGGATGTTACAATACAGATCAACACTGTTTCAGGGTGGAGATAGGGGATGTTACAATACAGATCAACACTGTTTCAGGGTGGAGATAGGGGATGTTACAGTACAGATCAACACTGTTTCAGGGTGGAGATAGGGGATGTTAAATACAGTACAACACTGTTTGAGGGTGGAGATAGGGGATGTTAAATACAGTACAGTACAGTACAACACTGTTTCAGGGTGGAGATAGGGGATGTTACAGTACAACACTGTTTGAGGGTGGAGATAGGGGATGTGACAGTACAGTACAACACTGTTTCAGGGTGGAGATAGGGGATGTGACAATACAGTACAGTACAACACTGTTTCAGGGTGGAGATAGGGGATGTTACAATACAGGTCAACACTGTTTCAGGGTGGAGATAGGGGATGTTACAGTACAGTACAGTACAACACTGTTTCAGGGTGGAGATAGGGTATGTTACAGTACAGTACAACACTGTTTCAGGGTGGAGATAGGGGATGTTACAGTACAGTACAACACTGTTTCAGGGTGGAGATAGGGGATGTTACAATACAGTACAACACTGTTTCAGTGTGGAGATAGGGGATGTTACAATACAGATCAACACTGTTGCAGGGTGGAGATAGGGGATGTTACAGTACAGTACAGTACAACACTGTTTCAGGGTGGAGATAGGGGATGTTACAGTACAGATCAACACTGTTTCAGGGTGGAGATAGGGGATGTTACAGTACAGATCAACACTGTTTCAGGGTGGAGATAGGGGATGTTACAGTACAGATCGACACTGTGTCAGGGTGGAGATAGGGGATGTTACAGTACAGATCACCACTGTTTCAGTGTGGAGATAGGGGATGTTACACTACAACACTGTTTCAGGGTGGAGATAGGGGATGTTACAGTACAGTACAACACTGTTTCAGGGTGGAGATAGGGGGTGTTACAGTACAGTACAACACTGTTTCAGGGTGGAGATAAGTGATGTTACAGTACAGTACAACACTGTTTCAGTGAGGAGATAGGGGATGTTACAGTACAGTACAACACTGTTTCAGGGTGGAGATAAGTGATGATACAGTACAGTACAACACTGTTTCAGGGTGGAGATAGGGGATGTTACAGTACAGTACAACACTGTTTCAGGGTGGAGATAGGGGATGTTACAATACAGATCAACACTGTTTCAGGGTGGAGATAGGGGATGTTACAGTACAGTACAACACTGTTTCAGGGTGGAGATAGGGGATGTTACAATACAGATCAACACTGTTTCAGGGTGGAGATAGGGGATGTTACAATACAGATCAACACTGTTTCAGGGTAAGGGATAGGGGATGTTTACGGTACAGTACAACACTGTTTCAGAAGTGGAATAGGGGATGTTACAATACAGTCCAACACTGTTTCTTGGGATAGAGATAGAGGATATTTTTTGAGTACAACACTGTTTCAGGGTGGAGATAGGGGATGTTACAGTACAACACTGTTTCAGGGTGGAGATAGGGGATGTTACAATACAGTACAACACTGTTTCAGGGTGGAGATAGGGGATGTTACAGTACAGTACAACACTGTTTGAGGGTGGAGATAGGGGATGTTACAGTACAGATCAACACTGTTTCAGGGTGGAGATAGTGGATGGTAAATACAGATCAACACTGTTTCAGGGTGGAGATAGGGGATGTTACAATACAGATCAACGCTGTTTCAGGATGGAGATTGGAGATAGGGGATGTTACAATACAGATCAACGCTGTTTCAGGGTGGAGATAGTGGATGTTAAATACAGATCAACACTGTTTCAGGGTCGAGATAGGGGAGTCAGTGCGAGGGGAGGATGTGTTCATCGTGCAGAGTGGATGCTACGAGGTGAACGACATGTTGATGGAGCTGCTCATCATGATCAACGCCTGCAAGACGGCCTCTGCTGGACGTGTCACCGCTGTCATCCCCTGCTTCCCATACGCCCGCCAGGACAAAAAGGACAAGGTAGTTACTGCAGACACACCTCCTATCTCCTTTGTTCTGTGCACAGGAAATGTCCTGTCTCCTTTGTTCAGTGCACAGGAAACCGTCAGTCTCCCTTGTTCTGTGTACAGGAAACCGTCAGTCTCCTTTGTTCAGTGTGCAGGAAACCGTCAGTCTCCTTTGTTCAGTGTGCAGGAAACCTTCAGTCTCCCTTGTTCAGTGCACAGGAAACCGTCAGTCTCCCTTGTTCTGTGCACAGGAAACCGTCAGTCTCCTTTGTTCAGTGTGCAGGAAACCTTCAGTCTCCTTTGTTCAGTGTGCAGGAAACCTTCAGTCTCCCTTGTTCTGTGCACAGGAAACCGTCAGTCTCCCTTGTTCTGTGTACAGGAAACCGTCAGTCTCCTTTGTTCAGTGTGCAAGAAACCTTCAGTCTCCTTTGTTCAGTGTTCAGGAAACCTTCAGTCTCTTTTGTTCAGTGCACAGGAAACCTTCAGTCTCCCTTGTTCTGTGCACAGGAAACCTTCAGTCTCCCTTGTTCTGTGCGCAGGAAACCTTCAGTCTCCTTTGTTCTGTGCGCAGGAAACCTTCAGTCTCCCTTGTTCAGTGTGCAGGAAACCTTCTGTCTCCCTTGTTCTGTGCACAGGAAACCGTCAGTCTCCTTTTTCAGTGTGCAGGAAACCTTCAGTCTCTTTTGTTCAGTGTGCAGGAAACCTTCAGTCTCCTTTGTTCAGTGTGCAGGAAACCTTCAGTCTCCCTTGTTCAGTGTGCAGGAAACCTTCAGTCTCCCTTGTTCAGTGTGCAGGAAACCTTCAGTCTCCCTTGTTCAGTGTGCAGGAAACCTTCAGTCTCCCTTGTTCAGTGTGCAGGAAACCTTCTGTCTCCCTTGTTCAGTGTGCAGGAAACCTTCTGTCTCCCTTGTTCAGTGTGCAGGAAACCTTCTGTCTCCCTTGTTCAGTGTGCAGGAAACCTTCAGTCTCCTTTTTCAGTGTGCAGGAAACCTTCAGTCTCCCTTGTTCAGTGTGCAGGAAACCTTCAGTCTCCCTTGTTCAGTGTGCAGGAGTAGTATAAATACTAAAGGTTCTGGGACAGCTAGATTTCTTTAACAAGAAATTCACAGATTTTACAAAATAGATGCCTCTAGACAACTGATACATTCTATTTAAGTATCATGCAAAATTGCACGTATTTTGCATGATATGCAAAATGTCGTCAGATTTTTACTATGATTTTGTCCATATCGATTCCGGAGAACAACAAAAAATAACATGTGATAATCATTATTTTTTAAAATATATGCGACTGAGCGCCAGATCCTAAAAATATGTCACCAGATTTTTAATCATTTCTAAAACCTACAATGTTACAACCCCACAGTACAGGTCCACAAAGATATCCATCTTCATCAAGTAAGTCTTCATCATCTGGTACTTGTATTACTACTTGTTTTCATCTTACTTGTTTTATTTGTTTACTTTTTATGGTGTGAATACCTCTTTATTTTTGTTGCACACGTTATAATATCCATCTGGGATTGTAATTTTACGACCAAGTGGCATATCTATATTAAAGAAGTTGTCTTCAAGCTCAGCGCTGATATTGTACCAGTGTGGATAAAACGTTAATTTACACAGTGCAATTTTTAGTGTTCCGTTTTGATTGTGTAGGCATTGGGGTAATTCATCTTTTTGAAGATCTGTTGATATAATATACATACTTATGAATAAGAAAATTTACAGCTTTAATAAACCAAGATGTTCTATAACCTTTATATGGCTCCAGCTGATATGGCACTTAGGGTTGGCACACAGGTTAATTACAATCATAAAATCATAATTGCAACTGGATATCAGACTATTGGTGTTAATTAATGATGGATTGAATGAGCACATTATCAAACCGCATATACCAAGTACGCGAGGTACAGAAAGTACACCAAGTATGCAGGGTACACCAGGTACACCTTACTATTTAGTCGCTCCATCAGGTAAAGCCCTTCAATGGTCTAAAGGTCACTGGGCTCTTTATAACCTTCTGATGCAGAGAAAGCGATGATTGATTCACAGCATGTGCTAGATTATAAATCGGGTAAACCATAAGCAGTACCATTGACCTATGCTGTGTCGTGATGATGTATTATGTAACACATGGTGACATGACTGTGACAGAGGGGAGGTGTGGGAGGGG
>JAAQRG010272245.1:0-12778 GCA_011634625.1 Babylonia areolata | reverse complement strand
AAATGTTGCTTTGAAGTCAAGTGCATACACTTCAGTAGTGTGACAATAAAGCATAGAATTTTTTGTAACTGTGATATGATGAAGCCTTACCTTCACGAAAGTGGGTCATCACAAGTGACTGAGACCGTTGATGTTTGAGACTTTTTGCATTCATTAACAGTTGTTTCGCTTGTTAGATCAACGACTTCTCTTTCACGAAGTCCATTAAGTAATTTTCTGTAATTGTATTATATATTTGTTTTATATTTCACCCCCCCCCCCATTTACCCGGTTTTCCCCTACTCACCATTCTTCCCCATCAACCCCCCTCCTCTACATGATAATACTCAAATGTATACATTAATACTCTACCAAGATGTCTTCAGTCACCGATATGTGTGAGGGGACATTAATTGAACAAAATTCCTCCTCCTCCTCCTTGCGTTTTTTGTAGTCGGATCTCGCATGTGTAATTTTCTGTTCTTGTTAAAGAACTATTCTCTCTCGCTCACGCACAAATCCACTATGATTTCTCCATCGGCGAACAATGCACGGACATAGATAGAATGGAATTTTATTTCTAAGTTCGCGGACTCACACGTACATGCGCGGCACACGAGCACACGGAAGAAAGATAAGCAAGAGCAGCTTGTACAATTCGAGAAACTTCGTCAGCATGTTGTTGCTTCCCTTGAATTGGTTGCTATTGTGCCGATTCAGCATGTTCCTCATTTTGAATGTGTGTGTGTGTGTGTGTGTGTGTGTGTGTGTGTGTGCATGCATACATGCGTGTGTGCATCAGTGTCTGCTCTGTGTGTATATGTGTGTGCGTGCATTGCGTGCATTGTGTGCATGTGTGTGTGTGTGTGTGTACGGCGCGTGCGTGTGTGTGTGCGCGCGCGCGCGTGTGCGTATATGTGTGTTTTGTGTCAGTGCGTGCATGCGTTGCGTGTGTCTGTATGTGCCTTCTTGTGTCAGGTCAGGTCATTAGATCTGTTACTGGTAACCTGTAATCCAGTACAACCTGTTCAGGATCGGGTTGCCGGCGACTAAACCGGCACTCCCACCGCTCCCTTCCGGGACTGGTGAGGCGGGTGGCTAGACACCCTTATGGAGATCCATAAAAGGGCGTTGGCTCAGGAGAGCCACCGACGGCCATCTAGCTCCACCGTGCTGTGTGCATGCCACACGCAATTGGCCCCCGGGGTGTGTCTACCCATGCATGCGAAGTCTGGATCTGGCAGAATCTGCGGAAGAAACCTGTCGGTTTAACGGAGAGGAAGGCGATTACAGCAACGCACTGTGGAGTGCAGAGAGCAAGATGAGACACCGAAAGGATATCTTGGTCATCCACTGCATCCGTGCTCATCCTCCAGTCGTCTCGACTTAGTCTTGCCACTGGAAATTGGTGGACCCAGACGAGAGAGTGAGGTCGACGTTGCGCAACTCCTCTTCACTTTAAACAAACTCATCGCGCAAGTCATCAGTCATCCAAAATGACCTTTCATCCTTCATCATTTCATCACCCCCAAGTCCTGTGGCGACAGGCGAGCGATGTCCAAGTAGGTGCGGTTTCCTACGAGGTACTAGGCGAGGCAGGCTTTGTTTAGGAATCCTTTTATCTCCCCTTCCCCATGTGGGGAGAACAGTGCTGCCCCTAAAAAGGGCTGCTCTGACGTTGTGGGAGGATACGGGCGCCGCATCTGCCCCAGCCTATGGCGAACGACCATCACCCCACAGCCGCCTGCGTGCAGAGTCGTGAGTAGGAACTGCCAGCAGCATCCTCTGCCTGTCCCCGTTACCACTTCTCCATCGCTGCAGGGCTTGGGAAAGCTGGGTGTTGAAGGTCTAGCTCGTCGTTCCGACATTAGCCTGGTTGCCTGACCAGCACAGGTGACTTTTTTTTTTTAGTGAAGAGGAGTTGTGCTGTCCCTTCCCCACTCTCTCGCCTACCGACGATCAAGAGTCCCACAGGTGCAGATACTGCCACGTGTAGAACGGCGTCGGTAGGAGCATCAAACCAGGAGCATCAAATATCTGCCAAGCAGTCGGACATCAACCTGACTATGCTATGGGAAAGGATCTCACCAATTTAAAAAAAGAAGAAAAACAATTGAAATTTGACCAAAGAGTGTTTTACACTCAGTGTGGACTTTTAATCATCAAAATTCGCCCATTTCAGTGTTCTGCCGGTAAAAATAGCGTTCCCATTTGCACCCTTTTATGCATGCCATTATGCATGTGCAAGTATACATATATGGAGAACAAAAAGAATGGTGGATATATATTCATTAAGTCTTACTTGGTGCAAGAGTTCTACTCATTTTCATGTGTCCTGTTTGCCACTTCTGCTCAATGGGATAGAGCTCTTCAGTGTATGTGTGTGGTATTCAGCCACTGCCATTGTGAACAGAAAATCTTTTGGGGTGGTTGCAAAATATATTGTTATTTGTACTTGAGCCAAAAAACAAACTTCTATGCATTTACAGACAATAAAGTAGCAACTTATCTTATTTTATCTTACCATATCTTATGTTACCTTTGTCTTGTCTTATCTTATCTTGTGTATTGTTAACCTCCACACTGTTCCCCACCCATCTCCATCCCTGGCGTTTTATGTTTTGTTGCTGTTGTTGTTGTTGTTGTTGAGCAGGAATTACTCGTGAGCCGTGAACACCCCACAGGAATTACTCGTGAGCCGTGACACCCCGCAGGAGTTACTCGTGAGCTGTGACACCCCACAGGAGTTACTCGTGAGCCGTGAACACCCCACAGGAATTACTCGTGAGCCGTGACACCCCACAGGAGTTACTCGTGAGCCGTGAACACCCCACAGGAATTACTCGTGAGCCGTGACACCCCGCAGGAGTTACTCGTGAGCTGTGACACCCCACAGGAGTTACTCGTGAGCCGTGAACACCCCACAGGAATTACTCGTGAGCCGTGACACCCCGCAGGAGTTACTCGTGAGCTGTGACACCCCACAGGAGTTACTCGTGAGCCGTGAACACCCCACAGGAATTACTCGTGAGCCGTGACACCCCGCAGGAGTTACTCGTGAGCCGTGACACCCCACAGGAGTTACTCGTGAGCTGTGAACACCCCACAGGAGTTACTCGTGAGCCGTGAACACCCTGCAGGAGTTACTCGTGACCTATATATGATTCGTCTCCCTGCTCATACAACCAGGTCTCAGTCAGTATGGCGATGTCAAAAGCATGGTCAACAATGACATCGTGAATAAAAGCAGCCTTCTGTCTGCATGACTGGACGTTCACACACATCAGTTTTAGATATGACGGGTGAGAGGGTAAATCGGTTGACTGAAGATTCTTCACGGGGATTATATGAATAAGATTAAAAGAGTTTACTCTCACTTGTGAATCAAGTGTGGTTTGGGATTTGAAATGTTGGTTCTACCTTGAACGACATGTATTATTTTCCTTTTCCGGCGGACGGCGATAGGAAACTGAAGCCCAGAGCAAAAATGTCCAAACGAACAGTTTAAAAGCACATGGAACAGGATAAAACCACCACATTAAAGGTATGTCCATCACCAAGTAGTCTGACAGATATAAACACGATTTAAAACGCAGGGAATAAAACAATCACTAAAAACTTGAGTGAGCAAAAGAGCCTGCCTGTCAGGCGACTAGTCCGCACTCACAGTCAATGAATGGGTAGCATAGGCAGCACTGACTTCAGATTACAGTCTTGTTACACCAACCGAGTACTGCATTTTCACATTATCAAGTACATCCACGACGCCCGTTGTTACCCGTACTCAGTACACCTTGTTACCCCTAACCGGTACACACTATCACTCCTAACCGGTACACTATCACTCCTAACCGGTACACACTATCACTCCTAACCGGTACACCTTGTCACCCCGACCTGGTACACGTTTGTCACCCCTACCTGGTACACCTTGTCACCTCTACCTGGTACACCTTGTCACCCTACCCAGTACGCCTTGTCACCTCTACCCAGTACACAGTGTCACAATCCACCAGCATGACCTTGTTACCCCTACCTGGTACACACTGTCACACCTACCCAATACACACTGTCACACCTACCCAGTACACACTGTCACACCTACCCAATACACACTGTCACACCTACCCAGTACACACTGTGTGACCCTACCCAATACACACTGTCACACCTACCCAGTACACACTGTCACACCTACCCAATACACACTGTCACACCTACCCAATACACACTGTCACACCTACCCAATACTCACTGTCACACCTACCCAATACACACTGTGTGACCCTACCAAAGTACACACTGTCACCCCTACCAAAGTATACACTGTCACCCCTACCCAGTACACAGTCACCCCTACCCAGTACACAGTCACACCTACCCAGTACACACTGTCACCCTACGCTGTGACGATGGCAAGGACAGTGAAGGCACGGTACCCTTGGCAGGCAGACAGACAGCGATGAACACTGACCCTGGGTGACGGTGTGTTGCCCACTTGTGGCACGAGCAGAGCGGTCAGTGAAGCTCCTCTGATGCTGACAGTGAAGACAGCAGTCGGTTGCTGCTTCTCCTGACCTCGTGACAGACGTTCAGCCAGCCACTCAGTGGTCCTTGCTGCTTCTATGCCAGGTTTAGATGAACTATGCATTCAATAGCAACACCAAATTAGATTGGAGTTTCAGCGTCAGATTCATTCTGCTTCTGCGCCATCTTTGTACCCCACAAGGGCCATCACCCCGATCAGCCAAACATTCTTACTGTCCTGGGTTGTTTCCCGTTAATAAGTATTATACATGACATCCTCCTTTTTTCTAAACAAAAAATAAAAGTGAAAACGCCTTCAGTGTTCTTTAGCGTGACACATTCATGTGTATGTCTATCTGTCTATCTATCTAGCTATCTATAGGGAGAGCGATATAATTATATATATATATATATATAGAGAGAGAGAGAGAGAGAGATCTGTGTGTGTGTGTGTGTGTGTGTGTGTGTGTGTGTGTGTGTGTGTGTGTGTGTGATCTTTCTCAATGGAAAAACACAGTTCCGAACGTACCTCAAAGCACACTGTAGAGGCCAGGTGCAGGTCCTTGAATCAGGGACAGGACAGTGACAGTTCGATCTGACAGATATCGAACGGACTGTCCCGTCACTGCCATCAGCGTTCTAACTACACCGCACACATCATCACACACTTTGTTCTTCTTTCACAACGAAAGAAAACAGAGAAATCAAACGGGTAAAGAAAATAACAAATGTCACACAAATACAAATGTGCAACGTATGCTTTCACATGAGGATCAATGAAAATGACAGAAGGGGTGTGTGTGTGTGTGTGTGTGTGTGTGTGTGTGTGTGTGTGTGTGTGTGTGTGTGTGTGTGTGTGTGTGTGTGTGAGTGAGAGAGAGAGAGAGAGAGAGAGAGAGAGAGAGAGAGAGAGAGAGAGAGATTTTAGCTGACCAGCTCATGTGCAATTGTTTGTTTCAATCTTGGAATAACTGATATATTTTGTAGCATGGTTGGGTCATTGTCATTCACATTTGGTTACATATACAATCTACCTCTGCGGCCCAGACTCCCCAGATAATGGCCTCCAAGCGTCTCGCGTAAAACAGTACATTTACAATACTGCAGGCAAACCACACAAGAGCACATGAATACATAGAAGTGGAAAAACAAAATCGGTATCCACCAATATAATACTACAAATTGCAGATATGAATACTCCCAGGAAAAAGGCATAAAATGCACCCTACACACAGACACACACAGACACAGACACACACAGACACACACACACACAGACACACACACACACAGAGCAAACACTGACGCACAAGCACACACAATACTCCCATGTAGCGGGACACAGGGGGAGTGTAGAGAGAATGAGCAGACAAAGAACTATGCTTCGTCACATCCAAAGGCCATTTTGAACACATGGAATTTGAGTTTTATTTGAAAGAGGACAGAGTTGGTGAGTGCCGGTGATCCAGAGGAAGTGAATTCCAGACAGAAGGTGCTTGCTACTGAAAAGCCCTTTGAACAAATGTCTTTGAAGAGACTTTAAGGAGTCGAAGGATTCTCCATAAGACCCCGAGAGAACGGGATGGATTGTAAATGTGAAGGACAGGAGGGAAGATGGGAGGGAACGATCGACATGGCGACAGGCCAATAGGCCAGTTTTGTACTGAATTCTGTTCTGGATGAGCAACCAGTGAAGTTGACGCAAGAGAGGGGTTACATGATCTTTTACATGATCTTGTGTGTGTGTGTGTGTGTGTGTGTGTGTGTGTGTGTGTGTGTGTGTGTGTGTGTGTGTGTGTGTGTGTGTGTGTGGTGGTGGTGGTGGTGTGTGGTGGTGGTGGTGGTGGTGGTGTGTGTGTGTGTGTGTGTGTGTGTGTGTGTGTGTGTGTGTGTGTGTGTGTGTGTGTGTGTGATGTATATTAATATAACTGTCTTTTGTTATTATAGCAGAAAGCACAGAGCAAGTATACGCATCTCCTCCTCCTCCTCCCCCCTCCTTCTCCTTTTTCTTGTCATTATTTTTGTTATAATCCATTCATTTATCTTATGTATTAAAATGAAGAATCCAAACACCTCGGTGTTGAAATGACGTCGCCCATGTCAGGTTATATCACGGGAAGAGGAAATGTTCACGAAAACATTTTTGAATATACAAGAACAGTGCAAATCCCTGCAAATCATTCTGCAATGTTCAGCTTTAAGGTTTTAGCTGGGGATCCAATTGTCTCGTTGTACTGTCATGTCAAGACCTATGACTATTATGCTGGTGGTACTTCGTATTTTCTACTTAAGCTCTGGGAGAGCAAAAATATCAAATCTGACTTTGCCCAGTTATGCTTGGGCAAAAGATTCAGCATAAAGTTTGCAAACAAGGACTGGGGTGGTCCAGATTGCTTTCAACTATATTTCTCCTTTTTCCCTATGGATACAACACCTCGATGGTTACCCACAAGATCATGGAACTGTTCTGTGGATCATTTTGCCAGCTTTCAGCAGCACCTGGCCTGTAACCTTCGAACAGAGTGTGAAGATGGACGGGATGAAACAGAACACTGTCCCTTCAGCAGTCCGGATTGTAAAGGTTTGGTGGCCATATGCAACAGGTGCTACGCATTGTTAACTGAAGGTTTCGTATATAACAAGAAAGGAAAGCCTGTCCTTCCTGCACAGCGATGCTCGTCACTGGGGGGAACAATGCGTGTTCCGAAGTGCGTGCTTGACTGGGCTGAGATCATTCAAAACATGACAAAACTCAACTGGAGACGGTTTGATTCCCTTTCTACTGACATGTTCATCAATAATTTATCGTTACCGGCTATGTATAGACACACAATTACTGAACACACAACTGTTATTCACCACTCTCTTGCCTCAAATAGCCATGATCATTCCGGAAAAATGAAATGTTTCGAAACTCTTAGAAAATATCCAGTAGAATCAGCATACTGTCATAAAAGGAAAGGGACCATGTGTGAAATACTCCCAAACAAGACAGCAAGGCAGTTTCGTGACTTAACCATACGTCCCTTGAACAACACACAACTTGTATCGTCCATTGCACACCACCCCCTCACAAAATGCTGTGATGATCAAGGAACATACAGAGATTTATTGTGTGGCTCCACTCAGAGAAAAGTATGTGCATGTGGAGACAACAGAAACACGACCATTCCTTGTGCACTTCCCAGTCATTCTCCTGACAGACACAGGCCCGAAACAACAGACGACAACTTCATTTCAATTCCCACATTTACTTGCAGGCCTGAATTCACTACGCTGTCCTTTTCTCTGGTGTGTGATTTCATAGCAGATTGTCAGTCTGCAAGTGATGAATCGTTCTGTCAGCACTCTCTCTGTACTGCCTCATTTACATGTGCAAACGGTCAGTGCGTGTCCTATTTCCGGGTGTGTGATCAAATTCCTCACTGCTGGGATGCATCAGACGAACAGGTCTGTTCGATTTACAGAGTGTTTAGATTTGAAACATCGTTTCTTCCTTCTCCTGTTCTGGTCAGTTTCAACAGCATGAGACATTTTACGGTAATTCCAATGAATACCAATGAGTCTTGTCCTGACAGCCACTTCCGTTGTCCCGGGGACTTCAATGACTGCCTGCCTGTCTACACACGCTGCAATGATATGCACGACTGCATTGACCACCAGGATGAGGACGGATGCGAGCAACTGATGTGTCCAGGATTCTTCAGGTGCAGAGCTTCTACAATCTGCTTACACACTGACAATCTGTGTGACAAGTGGTCTCACTGTCCAATGCATGATGATGAATTATTTTGTTACAGTGCCTGTCCACATGGATGTCTTTGTCAAGGTCATACATTTCAGTGTGTTCTGCCTTTCTCAGCAAAACTCTTCCCTCAGCTTCGCTTCTTGGATGCCTCAGATTCTGGCATGACGTTTTCCGATGTCAGTGAGAATGCCTACCTTCTTCATTTGGTTCTTGCCCGCTGTTCCTTGACTGTTTTGCCAAGTGTGGGTCTGCTGAATCTGAGGTTTCTTGACATCAGTGGTAACACTTTGAAGCATGTTAACGTCACTGATTTTCTTCGTCTTAAACATCTGCAGACATTGTCCCTGTCTAACAACCCTCTGTGTTCACTTCTAACTGCCCATTCCACTGTTTCCCAGCTACTTTCACTAACAGTGTTAGATCTGTCTCACACCACACTGACAGTGTTGGATGTTAGGGTGTTGTCTCCATTCCCAGTCATTCAGAAACTTAATTTGACGAATACTTCCATTCATAGAATTACTTCACATGGATTTCGACTCCCACCACAGTTAACTGAACTGTATATGACTGGAAGTCCAGTGAAAACGTTTCAATTCGATATTATCAAAGAGCTCAATCTTCTTCAAGTCATACACACAGACAACTATAAATTCTGCTGCAGCGAACTACTACCCCATAACTTTGATCCTTCATCTTGCCATGCCCCGAAAGATGAACTTTCATCTTGTGAAGATTTACTGCAGTCCTGGTCGTACAGGTGGTTTCTGTGGCTGATTGCCTGTCTGTCTCTGACTGCCAACGCCATCTGTCTATGTGCTCGTTTGGTCATCAGAAGCATGACCTCCTCCAGTGGATTCAGTGTATTTGTAACCAACCTTACCTTGGCTGACTCTCTGATGGGAATCTATCTTGCTATCATTGGAATGGCTGATGAACGATTCCGTGGCAAATATCCCCATTATGATGAAATGTGGAAAAACAGTGTGACCTGCAAAGTGGCTGGTTTTCTGTCTCTGTTGTCCAGTGAAGTGTCAGCTCTGATCATCTGGTTGATAACACTGGATCGGTTTGTGGTCCTCCATTTTCCGTTCAGCACCTTACGATTTGACAGAACCTCAGGAGCTGTGACTTGTCTCTTCACCTGGCTGGTTGGGTTGTGTCTGGCTGTGTGCCCTCTGCTTCCACTGGCCTCCCACTGGCAATTCTACAGTCAGACAGCTATCTGTCTTCCACTGCCGGTTACTAGACGAGAGTTTGAAGGAAGACACTATTCGTTCGGTGTATTAATCGTCCTTAACTTGGTTCTCTTTGTACTCATCTGTGCTGGTCAGGCTACTATCTACTGGTCTATACAGAAAAACTCTTTGAAAAGCAGCTCTACGAAGGTATCGCGGGACATGACTATAGCCAGACGGTTGATAAGTGTTGCAGTGACTGATTTCATGTGCTGGTTTCCAATTGGACTGTGTGCTATATTAGCACTGGCCAATACTCCCATCCCTGCACAGGTAAATGTGGGTCTGGCTATTTTCGTACTGCCATTAAACTCTGCCATCAATCCCTTCATGTATACATTCAACACTTTTGCGGAGAAGCGAAGAAAATCCAAAGATGCAAAATTTATACAGTGGCTCAGATGTCACTCTGAACTACTTGATGGTACGTAACAGGCAAACGTAAAGGCGATAATGAAATGCTCTGTATAAATTTGTCATTCGGTCAGTATGTTTGTTGCTGTGCACAAGAGCAATTACAAGTGAATGTGTGTCTGTGTGTGTGTGTCTGTAGGTATATGTGTGTATGCGTTTGCATGAAAGTGTGTGTGTGTGTGTGTGTGTGTGTGAATGTGTGTGTGTGTGTGTGTGTGTGTGTGTGTGTGTGTGTGTGTGTGAGGGGTGAAGGAAGTCCATATGTGTTACTTCCTTGGTGACCATATATGAATGTTACTCATCTTTCATTCCTGACCTAAAGCCCCATGGAGACTTTGTCACAACTTCAGACGAAGATCTGTCGTGCGCTTTTTGAGACCAGTTGAAACGTGTTGGTCGTGGAAAACGTACGTCAGAGTGACATAGTCTTGTTTGTGACGTCACGGCCAGTGGGGAACAGCCTCCTCAGACTGGAGACATGGGCAGTTCGCGTTAAGTAATGGGTGGATTGGGTCATATGTCTGTATCCATCGTCAGACTGGAGACATGAAAAGCTGACGTAAATAATGGGTGGATTGGGTCATGTCTCTGTATCCATCGTCAGACTGGAGACATGAACAGCTGACGTAAATAATGGGTGGATTGGGTCATATGTCTGTATCCATCGTCAGACTGGAGACATGGGCAGTTCCTGCTAAATAATGGGTGGATTGGGTCATATGTCTGTATCCATCGTCAGACTGGAGACATGAACAGCTGACGTAAATAATGGGTGGATTGGGTCATATGTCTGTATCCATCATCAGACTGGAGACATGGGCAGTTCAGACTAATGGGTGGATTGGGTCATATGTCTGTATCCATCATCAGACTGGAGACATGAACAGTTCAGACTAATGGGTGGATTGGGTCATATGTCTGTATCCATCATCAGACTGGAGACATGGGCAACTGACGTAAGTAATGGGTAGGCTGGGTCATGGAGCAGTGCCTTGATGCAGCAGAGCTTGTTGTGGCGTTCTCTGGGTTTGCTGCTGCATGTCATGGTTCTTCCTCCATCTCCATTTGTCCCTCAAGGCCGGACCTGCATGCGTTCACGAAGGGAGAGTCAGCCTGGACAATGGTGTATGGCCAGGCCTCATGATATAAGGTCAGAGCTGACCACTGGCAATGGTCAGTGTGACAGGCACCAAGGGATTTCTTCGGACACTTCCGGTACCTCTGATTGGGTGCCCCTTTCTCACGGTGGCTTGTGGAGAATTTGTCACACAGCACAATTTGGGGCAGGCGATGTTCGTCCATCCTGGACTCCCCTCCAGAGTCACTCATTAGTTGCAGCGCAATTCCAACTGCCGAATGTGAAGGCAGCCTTTTGTGTTTTTTGGAGGGAATCCATGTATATATATATTTCTTTTAAAAAAAATTTTTTTTTTCAATTTCTTTTCTTTTCTTTTTTTTTTTTTTTTGCCTTTCTTTTCACGTGCGGTGCATGTGAAACTGTATGGTGAACTCATGTTGCAATCAATTTCTCCAGGCGTGAGTTCGAATCCCACTTCTGACATTTTTTATGTGGATTTGTCCGAATGCAGTGACGCCTCCTTTAGTAACTGAACTGAACTGAACTGTTGAAGAGGTAATTAACAAGTGACTTGAAGTTGTGTACCTTGTGAATGGAGAGAGTTACCACTCTTTACTATTTGTCGAAGAGGTGGCCTCAGTCTTGTTGGGCAACATAGCTCAAAGGTCCGGCCAGGACTGAGGAGGGGAACCTATCCCGTGTCCAGGGCAGGACGAGAGTTCTATGTCCAAAGGGAACCAGGCAAAGGACAGCGGCCCTGTCCAAGGCTTGCAGCATCAATGACGGCTTCTTGCAAACCTGTGGGTTGGGAGCTTCCCTTCGCTGGGTTGAATGGGCGGTCGTTTTATGTGTAGCAGCTGTTGAGGTGAGTGTGATAATAGAATAATCAGTATTGTTTGTAGTGAGGTAGTGCAGTACTAGTAGTAGTACCAGTAGTAGTATCTCTCAATCTGTCTGTCCGTCTCTGTCTCTCTTTCTCTCTCGGATAACTACATTTATATGCGTACATGTTTGTGTGTCTCTTAGAACAACGGCAGATGTGTAAGTCGGCCAGAGTGCTAATACCTTCACCGTTGTAAAATAAAGATTCATTCATCCATTCATTCATTCATTCTCACTTCCAGCCGTTGACGAGGAAGGACGTGTTTCCAGCAGCTCCGCCATTGGGTCGTGGTTTGGGGGTGTAATCAGTTATTTCAGCTTGAAGAGAGATCTAAATGTGTGTGTTGATCCAGTCAAGGTGTGTGTGAAGGACCACCCGGTTCTGTTCAGTGGTATGTCTGTTTTCCGTTTAACAAAAAAATGAATATACAAGTTCTGTTGTTTTTTGCCACACTCCACGTTACGCTATAGACAACGCTGTTTTCATGTAACGCTCCTGTGTTATCCAGTTACCAGGTGGTACAGCCTCCACCGGACACTTCCTGAGAGATCTGAGATGCGCAGCATGTAGTGTGCCTATCTGAACCTCGGCAGACAGGCAGTCTTGAGATTTCACAATGGGTTAGTGTGTGTGTGAGTGTCATTGTGCGTAGCCACGCCAAAGGCACCCCATGTGAACATAGCACCATTTCACCAGAGGACATGGATCTGAGTATCAAGGCCCTGAAGAGGCCACCTCCTCCAGTGAATCCCCACCAATTGAAATGACCGCCACATCCGAGTTTATTCAGAGGACATATTCTTGTTGATATCCTCGGCTTATATCACAGATTGACATAAGTTTACATTTGGGCCAACAGCAAAGTGAGAGCTGTATTTATCAATGGTTTCTCCAGTCAATGGGAAATCATT
>JAAQRG010272236.1:0-12779 GCA_011634625.1 Babylonia areolata | reverse complement strand
CTTCTGCCTGTCTGTCTGTCTGTCTGCCTGTCTGTCTGCATTACTGTCTTGTCTCGTCTGTCCGTCTGCATTACCGTCGTGTCTGTCTGTCTGCCTGCATTACTGTCTGTCTGTCTGCCTGCATTACCGTCGTGTCTGTCTGTCTGCATTACTGTCTAGTCTGTCTGTCTGCCTGCATTACTGTCTGTCTGTCTGTCTGCCTGCCTGCATTACTGTCTGTCTGTCTGTCTGTCTGCATGCATTACTGTCTGTCTGTCTGCATTAATGTCTGTCTGTCTGTCTGTCTGCATTAATGTCTGTCTGTCTGTCTGCATTAATGTCTGTCTGTCTGTCTGCCTGCATTACTGTCTAGTCTGTCTGTCTGCCTGCATTACTGTCTGTCTGTCTGTCTGTCTGCATTACTGTCTAGTCTGTCTGTCTGCCTGCATTACTGTCTGTCTGTCTGTCTGCCTGCATTACTGTCTGTCTGTCTGCATTACCGTCTTGTCTGTCTGTCTGTCTGCATTACTGTCTGTCTGTCTGTCTGTCTGTCTGCATTAATGTCTGTCTGTCTGTCTGTCTGCATTAATGTCTGTCTGTCTGTCTGCATTAGTCTAGTCTGTCTGTCTGTCTGCATTACTGTCTTGTCTGTCTGTCTGTCTGTCTGTCTGCATTACCGTCTTGTCTGTCTGTCTGTCTGCATTAATGTCTGTCTGTCTGTCTGTCTGTCTGCATTAATGTCTGTCTGTCTGTCTGCATTACTGTCTAGTCTGTCTGTCTGTCTGCATTACTGTCTTGTCTGTCTGTCTGTCTGTCTGTCTGTCTGCATTACCGTCTTGTCTGTCTGTCTGTCTGCATTAATGTCTGTCTGTCTGTCTGTCTGCATTAATGTCTGTCTGTCTGTCTGCATTACTGTCTAGTCTGTCTGTCTGTCTGCATTACTGTCTTGTCTGTCTGTCTGCATTACTGTCTAGTCTGTCTGTCTGCATTACTGTCTTGTCTGTCTGTCTGTCTGTCTGTCTGCATTACCGTCTTGTCTGTCTGTCTGTCTGCATTAATGTCTGTCTGTCTGCATTAATGTCTGTCTGTCTGTCTGCATTACTGTCCAGTCTGTCTGTCTGCATTACTGTCTTGTCTGTCTGTCTGCATTACTGTCTAGTCTGTCTGTCTGCATTACTGTCTAGTCTGTCTGTCTGTCTGCATTACTGTCTAGTCTGTCTGTCTGCATTACTGTCTTGTCTGTCTGTCTGCATGCATTACTGTCTTGTCTGTCTGTCTGCGTTACTGTCTAGTCTGTCTGTCTGCATGCATTACTGTCTTGTCTGTCTGTCTGTCTGCATTACTGTCTTGTCTGTCTGTCTGCATGCATTACTGTCTAGTCTGTCTGTCTGCATTACTGTCTTGTCTGTCTGTCTGCATTACTGTCTAGTCTGTCTGTCTGCATGCATTACTGTCTTGTCTGTCTGTCTGTCTGCATTACTGTCTAGTCTGTCTGTCTGCATTACTGTCTTGTCTGTCTGTCTGCATTACTGTCTTGTCTGTCTGTCTGTCTGCATTAATGTCTGTCTGTCTGTCTGCATTACTGTCTTGTCTGTCTGTCTGCTGCATTAATGTCTTTCTGTCTGTCTGCATTACCGTCGTGTCTGTCTGTCTGCATTACCGTCGTGTCTGTCTGTCTGCATTAATGTCTGTCTGTCTGTCTGTCTGCATTACCGTCTTGTCTGTCTGTCTGCATTAATGTCTGTCTGTCTGTCTGCATTAATGTCTGTCTGTCTGTCTGTCTGCATTACCGTCTTGTCTGTCTGTCTGCATTAATGTCTGTCTGTCTGTCTGTCTGCATTAATGTCTGTCTGTCTGTCTGTCTGCATTAATGTCTGTCTGTCTGTCTGTCTGCATTACCGTCTTGTCTGTCTGTCTGCATTACCGTCTTGTCTGTCTGTCTGTCTGCATTACTGTCTTGTCTGTCTGTGTCTGTCTGCATTACCGTCTTGTCTGTCTGTCTGTCTGCATTAATGTCTGTCTGTCTGCATTACTGTCTTGTCTGTCTGTCTGCATTACCGTCTTGTCTGTCTGTCTGTCTGCATTAATGTCTGTCTGTCTGTCTGTCTGTCTGTCTGCATTAATGTCTGTCTGTCTGTCTGTCTGCACCTTTATGTCTGTCTGTCTGTCTGTCTGCATTACCGTCTTGTCTGTCTGTCTGCATTAATGTCTGTCTGTCTGTCTGCCTGCATTACTGTCTTGTCTGTCTGCCTGCATTACTGTCTTGTCTGTCTGTCTGCCTGCATTACTGTCTTGTCTGTCTGCATGCATTACTGTCTTCTCTGTCTGTCTGTCTGCATTACTGTCTTGTCTGTCTGTCTGCATTACTGTCTTGTCTGTCTGTCTGTCTGCATTACTGTCTTGTCTGTCTGTCTGCCTGCATTAATGTCTGTCTGTCTGCCTGCATTACTGTCTTGTCTGTCTGCCTGCATTACTGTCTTGTCTGTCTGTCTGCCTGCATTACTGTCTTCTCTGTCTGTCTGCCTGCATTACTGTCTTCTCTGTCTGTCTGCATTACTGTCTTCTCTGTCTGTCTGCATTACTGTCTTCTCTGTCTGTCTGTCTGCATTACTGTCTTGTCTGTCTGTCTGCATTACTGTCTTGTCTGTCTGCATTACTGTCTTGTCTGTCTGTCTGTCTGTATTACTGTCTTGTCTGTCTGCATTACTGTCTTGTCTGTCTGCATTACTGTCTTGTCTGTCTGTCTGTCTGTATTACTGTCTTGTCTGTCTGCATTACTGTCTTGTCTGTCTGTCTGTCTGTCTGGATTACTGTCTTGTCTGTCTGTATTACTGTCTTGTCTGTCTGTATTACTGTCTTGTCTGTCTGTCTGTCTGCATTACTGTCTTGTCTGTCTGTCTGTCTGTATTACTGTCTTGTCTGTCTGTATTACTGTCTTGTCTGTCTGCATTACTGTCTTGTCTGTCTGTCTGTCTGCATTACTGTCTTGTCTGTCTGCATTACTGTCTTGTCTGTCTGTATTACTGTCTTGTCTGTCTGTCTGCATTAGTCTTGTCTGTCTGCATTACTGTCTTGTCTGTCTGTCTGTCTGTCTGTATTACTGTCTTGTCTGTCTGTCTGTCTGTATTACTGTCTTGTCTGTCTGCATTACTGTCTTGTCTGTCTGCATTACTGTCTTGTCTGTCTGTCTGCATTACTGTCTTGTCTGTCTGTCTGTCTGTATTACTGTCTTGTCTGTCTGTCTGTCTGTATTACTGTCTTGTCTGTCTGCATTACTGTCTTGTCTGTCTGTCTGTCTGCATTACTGTCTTGTCTGTCTGTCTGCATTACTGTCTTGTCTGTCTGTATTACTGTCTTGTCTGTCTGTCTGCATTACTGTCTTGTCTGTCTGCATTACTGTCTTGTCTGTCTGTCTGCCTGCATTACTGTCTTGTCTGTCTGTCTGCATTACTGTCTTGTCTGTCTGTCTGTCTGCATTACTGTCTTGTCTGTCTGTCTGTATTACTGTCTTGTCTGTCTGTCTGTCTGTATTACTGTCTTGTCTGTCTGTCTGTCTGCATTACTGTCTTGTCTGTCTGTCTGCATTACTGTCTTGTCTGTCTGTCTGTCTGTATTACTGTCTTGTCTGTCTGTCTGCATTACTGTCTTGTCTGTCTGTCTGTCTGTATTACTGTCTTGTCTGTCTGTCTGTATTACTGTCTTGTCTGCATTACTGTCTTGTCTGTCTGTCTGTCTGCATTACTGTCTTGTCTGTCTGTCTGCATTACTGTCTTGTCTGTCTGTCTGTCTGTATTACTGTCTTGTCTGTCTGTCTGCATTACTGTCTTGTCTGTCTGTCTGTCTGTATTACTGTCTTGTCTGTCTGTCTGTATTACTGTCTTGTCTGCATTACTGTCTTGTCTGTCTGTCTGTCTGCATTACTGTCTTGTCTGTCTGTCTGCATTACTGTCTTGTCTGTCTGTCTGTCTGTATTACTGTCTTGTCTGTCTGTCTGCATTACTGTCTTGTCTGTCTGTCTGTCTGTATTACTGTCTTGTCTGTCTGTCTGTATTACTGTCTTGTCTGCATTACTGTCTTGTCTGTCTGTCTGTCTGCATTACTGTCTTGTCTGTCTGTCTGCATTACTGTCTTGTCTGTCTGTCTGTCTGCATTACTGTCTTGTCTGTCTGTCTGCCTGCATTAATGTCTGTCTGTCTGCCTGCATTACTGTCTTGTCTGTCTGCCTGCATTACTGTCTTGTCTGTCTGTCTGCCTGCATTACTGTCTTCTCTGTCTGTCTGCCTGCATTACTGTCTTCTCTGTCTGTCTGCATTACTGTCTTCTCTGTCTGTCTGCATTACTGTCTTCTCTGTCTGTCTGTCTGCATTACTGTCTTGTCTGTCTGTCTGCATTACTGTCTTGTCTGTCTGTCTGTCTGCATTACTGTCTTGTCTGTCTGTCTGCCTGCATTAATGTCTGTCTGTCTGCCTGCATTACTGTCTTGTCTGTCTGCCTGCATTACTGTCTTGTCTGTCTGTCTGCCTGCATTACTGTCTTCTCTGTCTGTCTGCCTGCATTACTGTCTTCTCTGTCTGTCTGCATTACTGTCTTCTCTGTCTGTCTGCATTACTGTCTTCTCTGTCTGTCTGTCTGCATTACTGTCTTGTCTGTCTGTCTGCATTACTGTCTTGTCTGTCTGTCTGTCTGCATTACTGTCTTGTCTGTCTGTCTGTCTGTCTGTCTGCATTACTGTCTTGTCTGTCTGTCTGTCTGCATTACTGTCTTGTCTGTCTGTCTGTCTGTCTGCATTACTGTCTGTCTGTCTGCCTGCATTAATGTCTTGTCTGTCTGTCTGCATTACTGTCTTGTCTGTCTGTCTGCATTAATGTCTTGTCTGTCTGCCTGCATTAATGTCTTGTCTGTCTGTCTGTCTGCATTACTGTCTTGTCTGTCTGTCTGTCTGCATTACTGTCTTGTCTGTCTGCCTGCCTGCATTAATGTCTGTCTGTCTGTCTGCATTAATGTCTTGTCTGTCTGTCTGTCTGCATTACTGTCTTGTCTGTCTGTCTGCCTGCATTACCGTCTTGTCTGTCTGTCTGCCTGTATTAATGTCTGTCTGTCTGTCTGTCTGCATTACCGTCTTGTCTGTCTGTCTGCATTACTGTCTTGTCTGTCTGTCTGCATTACTGTCTTGTCTGTCTGTCTCCGTATCAGCCTCTCTTTGTCCATCTGTATCTGTATTGACAGACTGACACACGATCACTCACACTCAAACACACGCATACAGACTTAACTTACGCGGAGATATTCACAATTTTTACATACAGGCGCAAACACACATACAGACGGCATATACACACATGCGAGCACACGTACATACACAAACATACAGGCTCTCTAGCACACACACACACACACACACATGGAAGAAATATATAGTCATCTAATTATTTGTGCAAATACACACACACACACACGCGCGCGCACACACACACATGACAGAAATAAACTGTTATCTACACTGCACATACATAATACACACACACACACATTCACTCGCTCGCTCACTCATTAACTCACTCGATCGCATCAAACCACACACACCCTCCCTCACTCCCCCGATCTCTCTATCTCTGCCACACAGTCGCCCACACAAACAACCCCCCCCCCCCCCACACACACACACACACTCACAATGTTGTTGCTAAATCGATCAGAATCAGTGGCGGTCTGTGGCAGGCATAACACGGTGCTCTCAGAGTGAGCAGCAAAAGAAAGGAGCAGCTACAATAGTCATCCTGCTTTCTGAACCCCGCAAGTCTGTCTGAATCCCTCCCGCTCTCTGTCTGTCTAACAGAGAGACAGAGAGAGAGAGAGAGAGAGAGAGGGAGAGGGAGAGACAGACAGACAGAGACAGAGAGAACTCAGAACTCAAAACGTTTTTTTATTCAAAGATTAAGATTTTAGGCATGGCCCATTCTTCCGAGAGAGAGAGAGACAGAGAGAGAGACAGAGACAGACAGAGGGGGAGAGAGAGACAGAGAGAGGGGAAGAGAAAGATGTACAAAGAGAGAGAGGGGGGGGGGGAGAAAGAAAGAAATTCATACAGAGAGAGAGAGAGAGAGAGAGAGAGAGATGCACTGAGAGAGAGAGGGGGGGGGGAGAAAGAAAGAAATTCATACAGAGAGAGAGACAGACAGAGACAGAGAGGGGAAGAGAAAGATGTACAAAGAGAGAGAGGGGGGGAGAAAGAAAGAAATTCATACAGAGAAAGAGAGAGAGAGAGAGAGAGAGAGAGAGAGACAGAGAGGGAGAGAGAGAGAGAGGAGGGGGAGAGAGAGATGCACTGAGAGAGAGGGGGGGGGGAAGAAAGAATTTCATACAGACAGAGAGAGAGAGAGACAGACAGAGACAGAGAGAGGGAGAGAGAGGGAGAGAGAGAGAGAGACAGAGAGACAGAGAGAGAGAGAGAGAGATGCGGGGTGGGGGAGACAGAAAGACAGTGACTGAGAAGGGGGAGACAGAGACAGGGAGATACAGAGAGAGGCACAGACGGTCCAGTTTACACGGGCCTGTGATATATTGCTTTTTTTTCTCCAGAAGAGCGGCTTCCAATCTCTCTGTCCCTGTTTCTGTATCTCTCTCTGTCTCTCTCCCTGTCTCTGTATCTCTCTCATTTTCCTCTTGCTACGTAGTGTTGTAAATGTCAAATTACCATTGTTCATGTAACCATGATTATAATGTGCATGCTGTATTGATATAACCATTTCTAAACCCCCACCCCCACCCCCCCTCCTTATTCCTTCCTCCTCTTTCCAGTTTCCCCTGTGAGGGCTGGATGATAAAAATGCTATTGTTTTGCTCACTCGATTACCCCCAGAAAATACAGTTTATTCAACTCCTTGTGTGTGTGTGTGTGTGTGTGTGTGTGTGTGTGTGTGTGTGTGTGTGTGTGTGTGTGTGTGTGTGTGTGTGTGTGATATATCTCTCCTACCCCACTTTCTCTCTCTCCTTCTTCTTTCCCACCCCTATCTATCCACATCTCTCTCCTACCCCCCCCCCCTCTCTCTCTCCACATCTCTCTCAAAACCCCTCCCCTCCTTCCCACCACTCTGTCTCTACCCCCCCTCTCTCTCTCCTTCTAAATCTCTCTCCCTACCCTCTTTCTCTCTTCTCTGTCTCCTCTCTTCTTTCCCTCTCTTTCTCCAAATATCTCTCCAACACCCCCCCTCCCCCCGCCCATCTCTCTCTCAGTTCCCACTCTCTCCCTCTCTCCTCCACACCCTCTTCTACCCTCTCTCTCCCCGCGCTCTCCTTCCCCTTCCCCCACACCTTCCCTCTCCCCCACCCCCCCTCTCTCTCCCTGTGTGACTCTTGACGTGTCAATGTCAACCCGCGGGGGCAGCCCGTCAACCCTGTCAGTCCAGAAAATGGGCGACCCACCACCGCCCTGTGCTGACCTTCTGTCTGCCTGTCCTCCTAACTTTCCACACGTGCTGCGACAGATCGCCTGGGGGGCGTGGGGGGGGCACGGGGCACGGGGGGAGTGGGGGGAACTGTGCGACCTTTTCCGCTCACGTGAAGGTTGTTACAGTTATCATTAACATTTCATGTCGCCACACCACGCCACCCTTCCCCTCCTTCCCTCCTTCCTTCCCACCCTACCGTTCTTTCTTTCTTTCTTTTTCCTGTCTCTCTGGGCCTTGCAGTTGGAATGAACTTCCTCTTTCGCTTCGTCAGGTCTCCGCGCTCAGCTCCGTTTCACGTCTAGCCTTAAAACCCCACCTCTTCCCAAACTAGCCTCCCTTTCTTCTTGCTTCTTTCTTGTCTTCAGTTTCTCCAGTTTTAGAGTTATGCATGCCTGTGAATGACTGGTGTGACAGCGCTTTGATTTGTCTCTATACAAGATTCAGTGCTATATAACTACTATTTGTATTTGTATTTCTTTTTATCACAACAGATTTCTCTGTGTGAAATTCGGGCTGCTCTCCCCAGGGAGAGCGCGTCGCTATACTACAGCGCCACCCATTTTTTTGTATTTTTTTTCCTTCGTGCAGTTTCATTTGTTTTTCCTATCGAAGTGGATTTTTCTTCAGAATTTTGCCAGGAACAACCCTTTTGTTGCCGTGGGTTCTTTTAGGTGCGCTAAGTGCATGCTGCACACGGGACCTCGGCTTATCGTCTCATCCGAATGACTAGCGTCCAGACCACCACTCAAGGTCTCACGGAGGGGGAGAAATTATCGGCGGCTGAGCCGTGATTCGAACCAGCGCGCTCAGATTCTCTCGCTTCCTACGCGGACGCGTTACCTCTAGGCCATCACTTCATTGTTCTTTAAACGATTTTCCCCCCGTAAACATGGAGATGTAGCTGGAAGACACCGCTTCTGGTTATGAGTGGTTCTCATTATAATGGCTGCCTACACCGCATCATTTCATTATCCCCCCTCCCCTCCCCTCCCCTCCCTCCGAGGAGAAAAAGACTGTGCAAGTTCCCTAACGGCCCTTAACTTTTTGGTGAACATCCTATTGTAACTTTTCTTTCAACTTCTTATACCCCCCACCCCCAATCACTCCTCTCTCTCTCTCTCTCCCCCCAACCCTCCCCACCACCACCACCCCTCTCCACCCTCCCCATCACACACATAAGTACCCCCCTCCCCCATCCACACAAACATTCTCCTTTTCTTCTGCCCCCCCCCCGCCCCCCTCCCACACACAGCATTCGATTTGCCTTCGGAGAACTGAACCAGCAAGCAGCAACACATCAAGCATCTGGCGTTTACAATTTTCGCAACGATTCAAGGGAGCCTAGCCATGAATGAACTGACCATCGCTTGGTGACCCGGAGTTACCTCTCGCTATCGATGGAGGTTACAGAGATTTTTTATTTATTTATTTATTTTTTAATTCGGGGGTGGGGTGGGGGTGGGGGTGGTGGGGGGGGGGGATCTTTTGCTATTAGTTTAACCCTTCGTTCGTTCATTTATTCGTGTGTGTGTGTGTGTGTGTGTGTGTGTGTGTGTGTGTGTGTGTGTGTGTGATATATTTCTCAATGCTTTATTTCTTTTGTATTGACGATAAATAGATAAGAGATAGAGAAGAAAAACAAAAACAAAACAAACAACAACCCCCCCCAAAAAAAAAACAAACAAACAAAAAAACAAAAAACAACAACACAAAAACAACAAACAAAACAAAAAAACCCCACAAAAACCCCCACAAAAAACAAACAAACAAAAAAACCAAAACAATTACAAACAAACAAAGAAAAAAACACCCAAAAAGAAAAGAAAACAAACAAACAAACAACAACAACAAAAACAAACAAACAAAAGCACACAATTATCAATTCAAATTCAGCATTAGTGTTGGCATACAAACGCAGAGTAATAGTGACATCTATAGTAACTGTGCACTGTTTTATACTACAATCATTAAGAAGAAAAAAAAAAGTTTGATTTTTGTGTGTGGATGCTGCTTTTCTATTTTTCTGTGTGTGAATTTTTATTTTACTTTTATAGTAGATTCTAGGTACGTTTTGTCGCATTTTGAAATATGAAACTTTCTCTGCATACGATTCTACTTAACTGCCGTAGATGTCTTCATGGTAAGGACAATGGAACATCTATGAGAACTGACTGTGGACGACACTTTACTAAAGAAAGCGACTTAGTCCATTTAAAATTCCTTGAAGGAAGGCGAACTGGCTGCATTCTGAACTTGATGTCACTGTAGAAATACGTCGTAGTGATGACGTGTTTCTATAATACGTCACTTTCATTCACCAGCATTGAGGAAGGCAAACGCCGAAATATTTGCAGTCGGACAGTGTTTTTTTTTTCAGTTTTCTTTTTTATCATCTGTATGTGTGTGTGTGTGTGTGTGTGTGTGTGTGTGTGTAAACAAACGAAGAATGGGAGGATACCCAACAGAATGTGATTACAGTGCCTCCGGCAAACACGAAACCATTAAGTGACTGCCGTTTCCACTGAATCATCGTATTTAATCTTCAGCGTTTGTAATCTCATACACTGTTTTCGCCGGCGGGGCGCGTGTGCGTTCTCGTGGGAATGCTGGTGTTTCCTTAAAGCCCACCAAGCGTTGTTATTATGGATTACATCCCCGCAGAGTCTTTAACGCGCGTATTGCATTTTTTTTTTTTTTTTGTTCTTCTGTATTAGAATGTGGAGTGATGGCCAAGAGGTAACACGTCCGCCTAGGAAGCGAGAGAATCTGAGTGCGCGGGTTCGAATCACGGCTCAGCCGCCGATATTTTCCACTAGACCTTGAGTGGTGGAGGTCCCGTGTGCAGCATGCACTTAGCGCACGCAAAAGAACCCACGGCAACAAAAGGGTTGTTCCTGGCAAAAGTATGTGGAAAAATCCACTTCCATTGGAAAAACAAAGAAAACTGCACGCAGGAAAAAATACAACAACAACAAAAAAAGTAGAAAAAAAAGAAGAAAAGAAGAAAAAAGAAAAATGGTGGCGCTGTAGTGTAGCGACGCGCTCTCTCTGGGGAGAGCAGCCCGAATTTCACACAGAGAAATCTGTTGTGATAAAAAGAAATACAAATACAATACACACACACACACACACACACACACACACACACACACAGCTCAGTCACAAAGTTTCTTGACCCGAGAGATCAGTGGGTGTGGGGGTGGGGGGCGTGGGGGGGAGGGGAAATCAATCTCTATTCACAAGGCCGCCGCGACATAGATTCGAACTCAGGACGTTGAGACTCAAAGTCATAAGCTTTAACCACCGTACTGTTCCTTTGTGCCACGATGGGTCTATACTTCTTGGACCAGCGACAATGGACTCGCATGTATTCTTGTAAACTGCGAAGCTGAGGCCCCAAGCTGAGGCAGTTGAGACTGACGGTCAAAGGGAGCCAAGCCAACAGACTGACCGATGTTTCGTCATCACCAGTTGTCTCTCTTAGCTTCCCGAAAATATTCTCTCTCTCTCTCTCTCTCTCTCTCTCTCTCTCTCTCTTCTTTCTTTCTTCTGCGCCATAAAATCTGGTTTTTGTTTTCCCCAAGGAAAAATGCTTTGTTTGTATCTTGCACTGTTTGTTAAAGAAAGGAAGACAAACAGGTATTCTTTATATTATTTCTTTCATAATAATTACTTACGCCCTTCCTTACTTAATTTTCAATAAATTGCAGAATGAAGTTTTTTTTACCATAAAAAATAAAGAAAAAGAAAGATAGAAAAACAAAACAAAAAACACTCCAACCAAACAAATAGAAAGTCAGATAAATGAATGAAAAAAAAAACAAGTCTCGGGTCCCATTATATAAGGGACACTGAATATGACTGAATGAACAAAGGAAGGAAAGAAAGATATCTATACTGATAACCAATAAATGAATGGACAAACAAGTGAAAGAAAAAAACCCAAAATAAACGAACCCCCCTCCCCCCCAAAAAGAAAAAAAGACAGAAAAAAAACCACACCAAAAAACCAACAAAACAAAAACAAACAAAAAACAAAACAAAACGACAACAACAACAAACAAACAAAAAAACAACAGCAACAAAAAGAACAACAACCAAAAACACAAACAAAAAACCCAACAAACAAAAACCAACAAAAAAAACGACACACAGACAGACACCTACAATGTATGTCCAGCTCACTGCAGCTCTTACTGTCAGCACTCTGCTCAGGTTAAGCAATTTTGTTTTTACGTAAATATTACTGTTTTGGTACAGGAACACTGTTGAGGTACGGCTACAACGTCTTGGTGTACGTACACCCTTTAGGTATGGGTACACTGTTCAGGTATAGGTACATAGTTTTGATATGGGTACATTGTTCAGGTACTGGTACAATGTTTTTGTACAGGTACAGTTTTGTTATAGGTACACTGTTCAGGTATAGGTACACTGATTTTGTACAGGTACACAGTTTCGATATAGGTACATTGTTCAGGTATAGATGCACTGTTTAGATTTTGATTCACTGTTTGGTACAGGTTCACTGTTTTGGTACAGGTTTGATATAGGTACACTGTTGAGGTTCAGGTACATCGTTTAGGTATTGTTACAGCCTTTAGGTAAATGTACACTGTTCTGTTTAGGAATGGGTACACCATTTAGGTACAGGTACATCTTTAGATATAGATAAACGTTTTGGTATAGACAGGTACACCATTTAGGCATGGGTACATGCATAGGTACACCATTTAGGTATGGGTACACTATTTAGGTATAAGTACACCGTTTAGGTATAGGTACACGGTTTAGGTACATTTACACTGTTTTGTTGGTACATTGTATAGGTTTAAATACAGGTACACAGTTTACGTACACCGTTTAGGAACACGTGTGCTTTTCAGGTACATGTGCACCGATTAGGTACAGTTTATAGGTACACTCTTTAGGTGTTCTGTTTAGGTACTCTGCTTAATATCACTCTCTTTAGGTACACACTTTTGGTACACCCTTCTGGCACAGCCTTTGACTGAGGCATACTATTTACAGTTACACTGCTCAAGTACACGTACCCAGTTTCAACTAGCTACACTGTTAAACTGCAAGCAGAGGCAAAGTTATTAGACAACATTTTATCTCCCGCGCCCAATACAAACCAATCCGTTATCTTATTTGTTGCTTTATACATTCATCATGATAGACATGTCTCTGAATATATTTTTAAGTTCATTAATTATTTCATATAAAATAGTTTATTACATTTTTTGTGTGTGTGTGTGCTTTCTCTGAGCACATAATTTGGTGCACACGGAATATTCTGATGCATCGGATGACGTGTGTGTGTCAAATCGCAATGGATAATTCAGTTCC
>JAAQRG010272231.1:0-12780 GCA_011634625.1 Babylonia areolata | reverse complement strand
ATACTTTTTATTCCGTGCTTGATCAGTCTGGGGGAATACTTGCGTGTCAGTGTGTGATTGAAGTCCATTGAGTTGTGTAATAATCTCAGAGAGGGGGAGGGGGGGGGTGGAAGGGGCTGGAGGTTGGAGAGTCACCAGTCATCATGTCATTCTACTGACTGTCTTGCATTTTGCTTTCTTTTGTTGAAACATGGCTGCTGCTGTTTTTAGTCTGTGCTTGGTCAGAGGTGAAACAGAAGTGTATAATTGAAAACAGTACAGCAGACGAAATAAATTTTTGATTATAGATATCTCTTCAGGCAGTTCAGGGAAGCAGGGTAACTGCAAAATACTTGCATTTCAAAAGCATTTTGCTAAGACCAGCTAGCTGTTGCCAGCACCATTTCAAAAACATTTGCTAAGACCAGCTGTTGGCAAACCCGGTTTTGCTCTGTCTGAGCAATGCCTTTTCATAAAGTTTGGCTTTGACATTTTTGTGTTGATCATTTAACATTTTATGTTGTATGTATGATTTTTAATCAAAGATAAATAAAATTTAAAAAAATCTTATAATGAATGTAGGACCTGTTGTGTTGCACAAGATTATTTTAATAAAATGTTCGTCCTTTTCACAGTTTATTCCAAATGTGCTCTTTTTTGCATTGATGAGGGTTGTTTTTTTGGTTGTTGTTTTTATCATTGACACGATTGCTGTTTCCCAGATCCTTCTGTTCCTATTTTATAGTTAAGTTATACTTCTGTATCACTAAACAGTTCAGGGGTACACAGACTCAAGGTTTTCAATTTGCAACACATGATGCAAGATATAGGCATTTGGTGGCTATTTTATACACAACACTTCTAACAGATGTATCTGAATTAAGAAATTCTTTCAAGTTGGCACTAAAGGGGGCGTTGCCATCACCTCAGGCACATTGCAACATGTAGCCGTTTCTGTAGATCAGCGTAGAGCAGTCTATGCCAGGCTTACTGATTTTTTTCTGTTCATTTTAGTGAATTCAGTGTCCACTTAAAAATATTCATTTGCAGTGGACATGTCAATGGTGTTGCTAGTGTTACTGTATGTGTTCTGTCAATAATTTATATTTCTTTTTTAATTACGAAAAGCAATATCATGTGGATGATACAGCACCTTTTCTCATTCAGAGACCAAGCTCTAAAGCACTTTACAAATGTGGAGTCATTTGAGGAAGGTGGCAGGTGAGACAATAAATCATGTGTACGTGTGCAGCACACACTTGATGCACTGAAAAAGAAACCATGGTAATGAGAGTGATGTCCTCTGGCAAAAAAATCTGTTGACTACTTTGATAGGTACACAAATGTGCATGCACTTGAGGCCCAAGTGCGTTGGGTTATGCTGCTGGTCAGGTATCTGCTTAGCAGATGAAGTGTAGTGTGTGTTTGTCTGATGTAGTGACGCCTCCTTGAGACTGAAACTGAAGTCATTTACACAACAGTCTGCTTACATGGGTACAGCCCACTGAGAGCTATCTTTAGGTGCTCATCATTCGTTTCCTGGGTCAGTCAGTCAGGCTGCAGTCACACACACACACACACACACACGCGCGCGCGCGTGCAATGTATATTAGGGTTGTTTTTACTTCTAAATTTTGCCAGGATTAAATCTTGTTGCCGTGTTACGTGTTTGAAGTGCATGCTACACATGAGACCTCTCATCCAAACGATCACTTATGTTCCCTGGTGATTTGTACGTCCAGAAGAGTTACATTTTGCGAAGTGTCTTTTGCAATGGTTTTAACGTTCATTGTTTACTTCTGATGCTGTATATCTGCTCTGTTTCACTACTGTAGTTCTTGTGACACACTGGTAAAACCGTGCATATGTATGGACTGTACAAGTAGGTCTACATAGGAGGTTTATGGGTTATAATATTCCCATTAAAAAAAAGGAACAAGTTCAGATTTCGGTTGCAAAGAAATATAAACTAATAGGTGTTTGACAAGACACCCAAGCATTTTTTGGTCTTCCACGTATTTTCATAGCGTTGACCTGTCATGATGGAGTGGTGTGTGGGGCCAACTCCCCTGAAATCAGGTCATTTATCCACAAATAGTTATATAACGTTCACATAGCATCATGCTGTGCACTTCAGTGGGACCGTCATTCTTGCTGTCTGGTGTGTAGGTGTGTGAAGAATTAAACCATCAGTCAACAACAGGCTAAAATGATCCCTTCTGTGACAGTCTTACCATCAGGTTTCCAAATTTGCAGTTGTAAAGCTCCCCGACCCTCTTTCTAATTTGTTGCACTGGAACACTACCACAGAACTTCCAGACAAGCTCTGGAGTGTGCAGTTTTGTGTCAAGAGGTATCACTGGTTGGCAGTGAAAAGCTTTTTCATTAGCTGTCAGTTTTGTGTCAAGGTTTCTGATACTGGCTGGCAGTAATATGCCGTTTCATTGGCTGTGATTAATGTGAGCACTTTGAAGTCAAATTTCAAGTGTAAGGAAGCATACCAGGAGGGCTTGGGATTGGGATTTGTGGATGGTGCAAAGCAAGCTTGTGACAATTTGAAAAGCAAAGCAAACTACTTCTGACATTTCAAAACTGAACCTGGACCGGACCACAATATAGCGAAGACTTGTCAAAGATCTTTGGATTTTATTACAGGATAGGAACAGAACTTCATGATACTGAGGATACAGTTTCATCAATGTGACATGCAAAGAAAAAAAAGTGGTATACTGGACTTCCAAAAACAAAAACCAACCCCAATGTAATCATATATTATTTACAAGGGGGGGAAAAAACAAAGAAAACAAACCAAAAAATGACCCTAATTCCAGTATATCTATTTTGGTCAACCAAAGGAATGAAAACAAAGTAGAAATATAATGGAAGTGTGTAAGGGATGAAATATCTATTTTGAAAGAAGAATGTTAGATGATAAAATGGTGAACCTTTCTGACTGACAAGTCTCTGTTCCTAGCTATTCCCATCACCCAGCTATTGTATTCCCATCACCACAGCGATGGTTTTACCTAAGGCTTTAAAGCCATGATCCATCGCTAGTGAATGTGTTCCCACGTCTACATTAATCAGATTTGTTCAAACGGTGCTGATCTTCAGTGCTAAAATTGCTGAATGAATATTTCCTGTTATTTATTATTATGGAAAATCCTGCTTCCCCCTCCTCTCCTCCATTCCCCCAAGGAAAGGATGACTGAAGTGTAACCTGTATTCATGATTTTCTTTCCAGGATAAAATCTAGTGATCCAATTGTGGTACTGAATCATTTGTACTAACTAGCTTTGTTAATGGCTGGTGTGTTAAAACAGATGCACCAAACATGCATTACACATGCAGCCCCACAGAAACTGACCCCAGTGGTTTATACGACTGAGAGAAAAGGCAAGACATGATGTATCAATTCAGTCATAGCAGTACACTACTGGGATAAACATGAAAGAATCCCTAGCATAACTCGAATCATTTGACACAATTTATTATTTTTATGTGCTTTTGTCTTATACAGAGCAACCATATCATGGTTGCAATGTATAAGACAAGAGAGAGATATTGATTCCAAGTTTACTTTTTGTCTTGCTTTCGCACCCCCCCCCAACCCCCCCCCCCCACAACCCCCAAAGGCCTTATCACAAAAAAAATTATATGTTGTTTTGAGATCCAGAATGATCCATACGTATTTCCCCTTGTATCCCCCCCCCAAAAAAAAGAAAGAAAAGAGAAAAAAAAAAAAAAACTCCTTAGCTTACTTTTAATTTCTCATAACAAAGTGCCTGTCTTTATTAATCATTTTAAGTTAAAAGACCCTCCCCAATGTTCTCTTGAAACAGCAGCAGATACAGATAATCTGACGGAACATTTCAGCGGTGGTACTCACAAACATTCACACACTGACAAAGTATTATAGGTGCTTGATTATCCTATGTGACACAAATCAAGCAACATTCACGTGCACTTTTCAGACCCGGGTAGAATAACACACATTCAGACACAAGGCTTTGCATTATGAAATTATTTAGGAAAACAAACAAGAAATGACAAGAGAGGGCATAACATGGCAAAGGAAAATGTGCAGGTAAAACGGTATACTTATGGGGATAATGGGTTGGGAAGGAGACCAAAAAAATTGAAATAAATAAAATAAAATAAAACAAAACACCTCATGGACATATCCTTGTATTATCCACTGCTATCGACTCTTTGCAGTCCTTCATCCCCCATACAGAAACAACTTTCTTTTTTTTTTTTTTTTTAAAGGCCGCCAAGACATAGCTTTCAACATGTGGAACAGGAAGAAAATAAGAGATGAACAAAATTACATTTTTTTAATTAAAAAGAAAAAAGGGAAATTTAGTATCTGTACAAATATATATATATATACATTAAATGATCAAAACAACTGCTGAAGCAACGTCTGCTTTTACTTCCCACCAATACATATCACTCCCCCCCCTTAATATTTAGGTTTATTCATATTTTCAGGGGTTTTTTGTTGTTTTTTTAATAATCTGAACTTAATGCAACAGCATACACACATCAACTACACAATGCACTCAGATTATCACACAGTTTTCCAAACACATGGGAAAGCATGCAAATAACTGAACTTAAGTACATTTACACACCAATAACTCCAAAGCTGACCACCCAACAGATGTGCACATCACAGATCCAAAGTACAGTTTACTGCTTCGCACACAAGGAACATCAATGTACACATTTACACCGCTCATCTCCATAGGCCAGGCAAAGCAGCTTTGATTCGGTTACACAATAACAAACAGTGTCAGAGATAATACAAAAAAATTAACCAGTTTCAGAAATAAACATTTGAGTAAAACCTCACTGGGCTGTTTGGCAACCACCTGTTAATACAATGTTGTGAAGAAAATGACAACTTTACTGACAGGAAACAACAGAATCCTAACCATCAACCATTTCTCTATCACAGCACAAGTTTTTTTTTAGATGTATATTACTGTAGGAAAATTATCATCACAAAAAAAGAATTTTTTTCCCTTGTTAATCTCAAGTTATCTATCATGTCAGAATAAAAGCTCCCTCTCAAATTATCTCAATGAAAATTGAAAAAAACATCATCATATACACAATGTTGGTGGATGATAAACAACATTTGCTCACAGCTTCAGGCATAATTTAACTAACCACACCCAATAGTCAGAGCTAGCTGAAAACAAGTTCTACCAAGATAAGTCTTTACAACAACTGAGAAGAATAAGAACTGTTCTAATACATTTCAGGCTTAGTTTTTTTAACAAAAACAAACAAAATAAATGTCAGCAATTGTAAATATCTAATGAATATCTAATAAAAAGGTTGGAGCATCTCAAGTTCACCTGATAAGATGGAAGAATTATAAATGCAGCATCAGTTAAGTGCTTTTGTCTTAAAGTGTTCATCCAGACTGCATAAACTTGCAAGGAAACCCAGAACGGGAAACAACAAAACACAGACTTTCACTCAAACCCAACAACAAACTTGTCCAACCATAGAGTATCCTTGCAACAACACTTTTCAAATAAATACAATGGACAGAACAAAGTCACACTAAAGAAAATCCTGTTGTCTCATACAAAGGTTGGAAAACAAAACGTACACTAACATGCGCACAGGACATTCACATATGCAGCTTGCTTCATAACTGACTCAACACTTAAACAACACTCAAGCTCAAGCAAGGCAAGACATAGTCACTTGGTGTGTGGCATCTTTATCAGCCTTGTGGTTTAAAAAAAAAAAAAAAAAAAAAATCAGGACCATGTGCCGTAGTGTTCACATGCATTGCTGGGTCCCATTGACTGCATTACAGTATCTTGTTGAGGAATTACAATACAAACAACAAAAAACAAACACCCCCCCCCCCCTCCTGCCCCCAACAAGAATTTACTTTCAAACAGTGTAGATGAGAATGAGATGTACTGCATGTAGTGGAAGAATAATGTATACTCCTTTTACAGGAGGTCAGAGAGAGCTGTACTGCTTCAACAACTGACAGCCCATGTAAACTTTTGTTTCTACTTCCTCTTTCTCCTTCCTTCTTCCATTTCTCTTTATGCACTTCTTCTTCCTCATTGACATTACTGAAAGCAGTGTTATACTTAGCACTTATAAATATTAACTACTATCATTGATTATGTTCATGCACAAGCGTGCGAATTACTGATCTATATGTTCAGTTCTACATTCAAGGTCATTAGTACTGAAAGCGACAAGTAGACAATGTCTAGAAGCATCGCAAACAAATCTTGCAACACTTCATCAACAGTTGAAACCATTACTTTCAGTGAAAATTTGGATTTTTTTTTTTTTTTTACATTTGACTGAGATCCTCCAAGAGAGTATTAAAATATCATGTGTCAGGTCAATAGTGAGAGAAAGAAAAAATGTGTCGTCATGCAACAAACAAAAACGCAACAAACACAGAAACAAATATTCTCAGGCTTAATTTTAAATTCCCAAGCTTTAATAATCCACCACCTTGATAAACTGCGATGGCTTTTTGCCACAAGTTATGAACCTCCACATTCTATGCTTTCTATGAACCTGAAATCCACAAATTCCATAAATCGTGTCAGACACCCAACAGACGTTAATGCAGTTGGTCAAAATTTACAAGCAATCTGAAGTGTCATTCTCCACATAACCGCAGAATTACTGAACACTACATATATGAAAAGCGTAACGAAATTCAAACCATCCCCTTGCTACAATTTTAGATACAAAGACTGACAAAAAGAAAGCGAACCCAGACAGGTGGATGCCAGTCACCTAGAATCCTACTTTTCTAAATGTGAGAAGAGATTCCACTTTCTGAAAAGTTACTGCACCTTCAATTATTTCTTGCCAGTCTTTAATTTCATCATTTAGACAAGAGTTTGACAAACTGGCTGACCACAAGGCATCATTTTAATGTTAAATTATCCTCACTACTTTCTCTTCCGCCTTACAGAATAACACACTTCTTCTTCTTTGGAGGTTCTGGGGGTTCCAATGCTGCAAGGATGGCTTCGTCAAACACATTCTTCAGGCCTTTCTGTAAAACAAACAAAAGGTCAAAAATTATAAACAAACAGTCACAAATTATACAAAGATTTAAAGAGGCACAGCATTTGGGGCTCACATGTTATTTCTACTGACCTAAGTTGGTATGTGTGGAAAGAATTGATTTTCCCCCCTTGTATTAAGCCAAATTTGGTGTTAACAAAGTATTTTGAGAAAAATCATTTCATTAAAAGTTTACCACTAACACACAAACAGAAAAAGACACACAGACAACCAAAACAGGATTATTATATACACACAATTTGTTCACACACATAAGCCAAAATCAGATTTTCTTTTGAAATAGCAACTGGATTTATATCAATTACCGCATAAAAAAAAAAGTGAAAACATAATTTAAGTCAATCCAAATTAAGTACTTCGCTCAGTCAAAAAACACTTTTGGTAGAATAGAAAAGTAGTGCTGGATTGTGAACCCACCTTAACATTAAAAAAAGTGCTGCTGGAATGTGAACGCACGGTTTGACAGTCCCAGCCACTACTGATTGACAGTTCAATGTTTACTATCCAAACTTAAACTGTTTAAGTGTTTGTATCTGTTGAACTTATCTTTTATTTCTGTATTTTTCATGACTCTAATGCTCAAAAGCTTCATGACAAAAGTAGCTATTGCATCAAACGGAGTTTTGAAGCAAGAAGACAAAAAGCTGTGTGTATGTAAATTGTGACTCAAAGTCAGCAAGTTTACTCTGTTTAGTACCCTCTTTTACTTTTAGTCTTTATTACATTGGCACAAAATAAACATGTTGATGGTGCAGTCAGTGTGGTCTGTCCAGTGTCTTCTTTGAATTGCCTACAAGAAATGGAATGTGACACTGTCAGTCTTAAAACCACAACATAACAAGAGATAATTTTCACTAATCAAAGAAAGATCCAGAAACAGAGTTGTCATAATGTACACACACAATGCTTTCACATTTATGATCCAGAAACAATCCTAATAAACTCTTGGCTATCTGATGGCAAATGACATAAAAAGTTTCACAATCCGAAAAGCCAATTGAATCCGAAAGGCTTGCACCCCCAAAAACATAGGTTATAGAAAGATTTACTTCTTCCTTCTATATTTAAACCAAATTTTATGCTGCAGATAAGGTTATTTACAGGAATCAAGAATTTATTAATGAAACATACATAAAAACACACATACACACACACTTGGGCAACCGAAACAGGATAACAAAACACATGGAGTTTGCACACATAAGCCAAAAAGTCTCCACAATCATCATCCTTATCCAGGTATGACAATCAATCAACATACGCATGCACACAACTCATGTCAATCCCCACCTCTCTCTGATGTTTTCACTTGTAGAACTTTTAGATGAAAGGAAAAGAAAACCCAGACACACCCACCTGCGTCAGAGCAGAGCACTCCACATATTTGACAGCACGCAGTTCTCGCGCTAGCTTCTCCCCAGCGTCTTGTGTGATGGGCTTCTGCTTGTTCTTGGCCAGCTTTTCCACTGTGGCCGCGTCGTCCCGCAGATCAATTTGTGTCCCCACCAGCAGGAATGGGGTCTTTTGGCAGTGATGTGTGATCTCTGGTACCCACTGCAAAACAAGGGTTGTCTTGTCAGGATCTCTTTATCTACAGTGTGTGTGTGTGACTTTCAGCTTCTGTCACTTCTTTTCACTAAAACAATTATCACACAACAAATAATTCAACAATAATAAAAGAAAAACTGTAGAAACTAAAGACAAGGAAGAGGCAGGCAAGGGAGGCTATTTTGGGAAGAGGTCGGTTTTCAGGCCAGACTTGAAAGCTGAGTGTGGAGAATTGACGAAGCGAAAAAGGAAGTTCATTCCAATTGCAAGGTCCAGAGACAGAGAAAGAACGGCGGCCAACAGTCGAGTGTTTGTATCTGGGTATGCGTAAACAGAGTGCATCCGAAGCCGATCGTAGTGAGCGAGATGGAGTGTAGAGGTGAAGGCAGGCACAGAGACAGGAAAGAGTGGAGCTGGCATGACTGAGTACATAGAGGAGTTCAGAAAGATGACATGGGCCAGACCCACTGACTGCAGAATAAGTCAGAGTGCATAGCGTGTAATCCATTCGATCAGTAACACAACAGGCAAACAGTAGAGAGATGAAAGAGAGGACAAATACTGTCAGATCTAGAACCTCTACAAATGAGTCTGGCAACATTTTTCTGAATTTGTTGAATAACAGATGTTTGGGAAGGCTGGCCAAAAGAATAGCAGTACCGGTAATCTATTCTTGATATAACAAAAGCCCACACAAGTACTTTTGTCGCTAAACTATGCACTCCGGACAACATCCATTGACATTTCACTTTTAATGCACTGACAAATATTACAATCAGATATCTTGATATTTGACTATTTCCTGACACAATCATGGCTTTTTGACTTGTGTATACTTTAAAACAAACCCCAACCGCTTGAACTAGCATTTGCTGAATTCGTTGGCTGACAGATAATGAGATATATGTCACCAATGCCACAGGCCTATCATTCCCCATTTGTAACAGTTTGTGGAAAATTCTTTTTAATTATCAAAATTCAGTGCAGCATTTCTTTTGTAAGCAAAGAGAGACAGCATTTTCGAGTTTGACATAGCCCTAACATAGCTGTTGGGTGTATGCTGTTTGATGTGACTTAGAGTTCATACACAAGCAATCAACACAAAATACTGACGAGCATAGTAAACCTGCCCAATTATTATACTTTCTTCTTCAGTGTACATATATATATACATAATAAAAAGAATTTGTATCACAATGTCTCATAATTGCATGGTAATTTGCATGGAATTTTAAAGAAAATTTCAAACCAAAAAACTAAACAGAATTTTGCTGATGCTGTCTGTAACCGTGTTAGTAAAACCGTTCTGCCTGAATGTACTCCTGTGTAAAAACACAACAAACATTCCTTTAACTCAGATTTATACTTTATTTCAGTACTGCAAAAGAACTGGGGCTTTCCAGCTGAAATGCTGGGCAGATTATCATCAAGTCCTTTCATAAGTATCTATTGCAAAGACAAAACACTATTACGTGTCTTTGATTTTAAGGATTTTAGGGGAAAAAAAAAAAAAAAAAAAAAAAAAAATAACAATTACTATCCTAACAGATCCAACAATCAAAAAAACATAATTATCAATGACATTATAGTGCCCAACCAAAAGCACAATACCTTTTCCCTGACGTTTTCAAACGATGACGGAGAGACTACTGAGAAACAGACCAGAAAGACATCAGTCTGTGGGTAGCTGAGTGGTCGCAACCTATCGTAGTCTTCCTGTCCAGCTGTGTCAAAGAGGCCCAGAGTGTAGGGCTCTCCTCCGATCATCACAGTCACAGCATAGTTATCAAATACCTGCAAACATAAATGCACAGTAAATCAAAACAATATCACTTACTGGAATAAAGAAACAAAAAACTATTAACACTATCAAGTTTTTTTTATTAAAAAAAAAAAGAAGTACACATGACACCATAAAGATTAAGATAAAATTTGTTCAAGCGTAAAGTAACATTTCTGAATTTCACAGGTAATTGTTACTCATGCTTTCATCCATTAATCTTACCAGCAATCTTGCCAAAAAAACTGTAAAGTGAAAAGCAATCTAGTGCAAACATTTTATTCATCACTGTATAGGCTGGCAATTAATGAGTAACGTTAATAACAAAGAACATAATCATAAGAAAAACAAGTAATGACACGAAAAAAAGGATGGTACAAAAACAAAAAAACAGAGAAAGTGAAGAACCAAAGGAGCAAAAGAGAGACACACCAGTGATAGACATAAATGACCTTATCCCCACCCCCCTTAGAAAAAAAAACCACAAAAAAAACAAACAATGCACACACACACACACACAAACACACACACACAAAAACAACAACCTCAAACATAACAAGTGCCAAAACAAAACAGGCAAACTAATAAAAATATTATTAAAATAACGACTCAAAAAACAAAGAATAACTTCAATAAGAATACAAGTTGGACAAACAAGAACTAAAAAGGGAAGAACCATAAACAAAAATATGGGGGGAAAAAACAAAACAAAGGCTGACAAACAAAACCTGAAATAAGGCAATCTAAGACTGTAAATTGACAGAAAGGACACTTACAGTTGGAACGTATTCTGATGGAAATTTGTTGGTTGTATAGGAGATGAGGAGACAGGTTTTACCCACAGCACCATCCCCAACAACCACACACTTGATCGTCTGCATCCTTATCACAGCCCTCTGGCTTCTCTCAACAGGTCTGAAAGATAATCATAGTAGGAGAATTTCAACTTAAAGTTAAACTGAATAAATATTTCATTCTTTTCCAAAAGTACTGTAAAAAGAAGAAATTCATTTAACCTACTGTAGGTGGTTAAATTCTTTTACATAGAGACATACATACCATTTGCGTTAAAAAAACAAAACAAAAAACCCACAAAAACTATAACAATTACTTGCCAAAACTAATAGTAGTACACACATAAACTTTAAGTGACAGACAGTGACATGCATATACATTACATATTCAGATCACATAGAACTTACACACTAACACAGTTACAACTGCTAAAAACACACACACACTAATACTTCCACTGTTCCAGATGAAAAAGTGTGTATAATGTATGTGACAGGTTTCATCAATTTCATGTCACAATACATAAATCTGCGTCAGAGATAACTCTTGATTTATATGGCATCAATCTTGTGAATTTCTGTCAATTTTGTGTATGTTTAACAATTCTTACATAAAATGTCAATAGAAAATATTTTAAAAACAGAATACTTAATATTTTTTCTTGTTCTGTTTTATTTGTGTGAGATCTGATGATGTATGTCTGGTCAAGAGAAAAGAAAAGAGACAGATGCCATTTCCCAATTCCTCAAAAGCCTAAAAAGTAAAACTGAAGTCAAACAGTGCATTGCATTTCTATGCCAATTTGCCATAAACACATTTTGAAAAAAAACAAAACTTTTTTTCTTCTTTTTCACAATAGAATAACACATTAACGTTATCTTAGGTGTTTTTCAAATCATGGCAATAAACATTTCAAGAAGTTTTCAACCGAAAAGACTGACATCCTAAGGTCCTTACCAGCCCAATCTATCTCCAAAGTCGGTCAACACTGGGCCACAAACTATACATGCAATTTCAACTTCTTTGTACAATATTATTTGTACACAGTGTTTGCTGTATTTGTTATCTCTTGCAATATAATCATCATTCATATCACTAATATGTTCAAGATTATAATAAAATTTAAAATTTTTTTTAAAAGGCCCAAGAAAAGTGCTATTGCAACATTTTATTTTTTGTGATTTGGCATTCTGAATAGTGAAGTAAAAAAACGGAGAGTGGAGACTGAATCCTGCCATGTGTATGTTCACTATCTACCTTGTGCTGTAGTATGTTAAGCTCAATGATGACATTCACTGTTACTGATTATTTGAACAAAGTAAGAACCTTTTATAAAAAGATTTTCAATTGCTTCAAGTTTTCTGCAACTGCTTTTTTTTTTTTTTTTTTTAGTACTCTCAAAAGGTAAAATGATCTGAACTTAGGCAAGAGTGTTCTAACTTATAAGTACATGCAGGTTAATGAGAAAGAGAGAGGGGGAGAGAGAGGGGGGGGGAGAGATTCAAGATTCAAGATTCAAATGGTTTAATGACTTAAGCAACATGCTCATATCACCAAGTGGAAAACACGCTCCCCCCCGC